>JAJIBD010025289.1:82500-143392 GCA_021461705.1 Cryptotis parvus | reverse complement strand
TTTTGTCCTGATTTGATCATAGCTGTTTTTAATATTCATTATTAATTAGATTTTTGATACATTTTATATTTTGTATTTTTATTTTTAGTGTCAATAGATAAACATACATAGCTGTTTCAGTATTCGTTGAAGAACCAAAACTGAAAATTTGATGTATGATTAGAACTTTTAGGATAAAAATATTATATATTTTTAAAAAGTGGAAGCGAAACTTCTGCTTTGCTAAGAAACACACTTCTTAGTGTAGCTATCAGTCTGTAACCTACTGTATGTTTCTTTCCCATCCTTCTCTTATCATACTTGTTTATTGCCTCTTTGTCTCAGCTAAACTGAATTTCTTGACATTTGAACATGTTGCAGTCTAAAATTTTTTATGCATCTCTGCCCTTGATCCTCCCATTTTGGGGTTGTTTCTTGACTTGGAAAGCTTATTTATTTAGAAGAAAAATGGAGAAAGAAAAGACTGTGCTAAATATTTTCTGTATAAGTCTGTTGGGAAGGGAGAAGTGCACAACCAGCTCTGGGTGGGGTTTATTCTGGCCACGTGCTTAGGAATAGCCACTGACAGGCTTGGGGAACCATATGTGGTGCTGGAGATTAAGCCCTAATTAGCAGCATGTACAACGCAAGTGTCTTACCTGCTGTGTTGTACTACATTCCCCAGTATGCAAAATTATTAGTGAAATTACAATGTCATGTTGAGGAATAAATATGGCTCAGTTAAGTTAATGAAATCACTGGAGGTGACCTGTTTTTGTAGGGGCAGAGAGAGAACTTGAAATCAGCTATCACTCTTTCCACTACTAAAGATAGGATGTCTAGTCAATGTGAGATTTGAGAGATATGAATTATTTTTAAATTTTAGATATATGAATTTGAGTGTCTCAATTCTTTCATTTTTTCTCTCTCAGTCCCTTACTATAGTTAACTGGAATAATTATCTTCATGCCAGCTCAACTGAATAGTATTATTTCAATCGTCAATTAAGATAATATGTGAAGGGTGCGGTAGTATTGGGATTAAAGCACTAGCCTTGCATGCCACCAACCCTAGTTCCATCACAGCACAGCATATGGTCCTTCAATGACTGCCAAAGGTTAATCCTAAACCCAGAGTCAAGATTAGTCAATGATGGGGTGGTCCAATGTATGATAAATGTAAACACTTATAATGATCATGATTTAATCATTACTAATGGGAATGGGGAGAGAAAGAGGACAAAAACTACGAAAATTTGAATGTGGGTGTTGAAGGAATGATGTTGAAATTCAGATCCCTGTTTTATGTCTTAGCTTTTTTTTCATGATGGTCTAAAATGATCAAGAAGATTTAATGTGCATGACTAAGGCAAGCAAAATTTAGAAACCTAAAGCACAAGGCATTATTATAATGCAGTGTGTGTGTTTGTGTGTGTCTATGTGAGTGTGTGTGTGGGGAGTACATAGAAGGTCAGAGTAAGTTGTGTTCAACTTGGAGAATGGTGTTAGAGAAAATTAAGAATTCTCACAGGGTTAAGGGAAGTTCTGGTAGAGGAATAATAGATGACGTGTTGTTTAGGTTAAAAACTGATGAAAAGACCTGGAATGTGAACAAACATGGTGTGTATAAAAGAAAACAAAGTTAAAATAAATGAAATTTATTTTTTAAATTTTTTTTGATTTTTACAATTACAAAGATATACAATTAAAAAGTTCATATTTGGGTTTTGGTCATACAGTGTTCCAGCACCCATCCCTCCACCAGTGCCCATCTCCCACCAACGTCTCTGGTTCCCTCCCCCCTCCCCAGCCCTCCTCCATGGCAGGTTCTTTATTTCTTTTCCTTTCTCTCTCTTTTTACTTCCCTTCCAGACTATGGATTACAGAACATACATTAAAGGTATGTGTATCTTTTTTGCCTCTATTTAATGCTCAGTTCTAGGTTGGCATTAGTATCCTCAATAATTGTTAGCACCCTGTTCCATTTTCTGTCTTACCTAGTCTCTGACTCCCACACGTTTGTGATAATTTCACGACAATTGTTAGCACACTGTTCCATTTTCTGTCTTATCTAGCCTCTGACTCCCACATGTTTGTGATAATTTCCACCTTTGACAAGACCTCTTGATATATGTTTCACTTGACCTTGGATATTGGTATCATAATATGTACATATATATTTATGTTATGCAAATAAATGTAGTCATTCTGTATCTGTCTCTCTCCTTTTGGCTAATTTCATTCAACATAATCTTCTCCATGTCTATCCATTTATAGGCAAATTTTATAACTTCATTTTTCCTAACAGCTGCATAGTGTTCCATTGTGTAGATGTACCAAAGCTTCTTTATCCAGTCATCGATTTTCGGGCACTCTGGTTGCTTCCAGATTCTGGCTATTGTGAATAATGCTGCTATGAAAATAAAAGTAGGGATGGTGTTTCCGCTCGCGTATTTTTGGTTTGCCAGAGTAGATTCCCAGGAGTGGTATGGCTGGGTCAAATGGGAGTCCAATTTCTAGACTTTGGAGGAATGTCCATATTGTTTTCCAGAAAGGCTGTACCAGCCGGCATTCCCACCAACAATGGACGAGTGTCCCCTTTTCCCCACATCCACGCCAGCACTTGTTGTTCTTGCTCTTTTGAATATGTGCCAGTCTCTGTGGTGTAAAGTAGTATCTCATTGTTGTTTTGATTTGCATCTCTCTGATGATTAGTGATGATGAGCATTTTTTCATATGTTTTTTGGCCATTCGAATTTCTTCCTTGCTGAAGTTTCTGTTCATTTCTTCTCCCCATTTTTTATGGGGTTGTTTGTTTTCTTCTTGTAAAGTTCTACCAGTGCCTGATATATCCTGGTTATTAACCCCTTATCAGATGGGTATTGGGTGAATATTCTTTCCCATTCTGTGGACTGCTTTTGTATCTTAGTCACTATTTCTTTTGAGGTGCAGGAACATTTTTTTGTCTCATGTAGTCCCATATGTTTATCTTTTCTTCTAGTTGCTTTGTTAGTGATGTTTCACCTTTGAAAATGCCTTTAGCTTCAATGTCGTGGAGGGTTTTTCCTATATTTTTTTCAATGTACTTTATGGATTCAAGTCTGATATTGAGATCTTTAATCCATTTTGATCTGATTTTTGTGCATGGTGTAAGACACAGGTCCAAATTCATTTTTTCACATGTCGCTGCCCAGTTTTCCCAACACCTCTTGTTGAAGTGGCTTTCCTTACTCCATTTTAGACTCTTTGCACCTTTATCAAAGATTAAATTATCATGTGTTTCAGGTTGGGTGTCAGGATACTCAATTCTATTCCATAGGTCCACAGGTCTGCTTAATAAATGAAATTTAATTGTGGGAATGTCAACTGGTACAGCCTTTTTGGAAAAACATTATGGACATTCCTCCAAAGACTAGAAATTGAGCTCCTGTTCAACCCAGCCATACCACTCCTGTGATTATACCCTGGGAAGCCAAAAACACACAGCAGAAACACCATCTGCACTTTTATTTTCATAGCAGCACTATTTACAGTAGTAAGAATCTGGAAACAACCAGAGTACCTGAGAACTGATGACTGGATAAAGAAATTTTGGTACATCTACACAGTGGAATGCTACGCAGCTGTTAGGAAAAATTAAGTTATGTAATTTGCCTATAAATGGATGGACATGGAGATGATCATGTTGAGTGAAATTAGCCAAAGGGAAAAAATATATAGAATGACTGCATTTATTTGCATGATATAAATATGTGTATATATATACACACACATATATATCACATATATATGTATATATCATATAGTATGTATATATGTATATATGTATATATATCATATAGTATGACACCAATATCCAATGTCAGGCAAAAGACAATATCAATATCCAAAGTCAGGCAAAACATGGATCAGGTGGTCTTGTCAAAGGTGGAATCTACCACAAACATGTAGGAATCACAGGTTAGGTAAGACAGATAAGGGAACAGTGTGCTAATAATTGTCAAACGTGATAATAACAGCCTAGAATTGAGCATTAAATATAGTCAAAAAGATACTCACATTAATCTCTAAATATATGTATTGCAATCCACAATGTGAAAGAGAAGGAAGAGAGAAAGAGAAAGAGAAAGAGAGAAAAGAGAAAAAAAAAACCTGCCACAGAGGCAGGCTAGAGGAGGGGGAGGGAATTGGGACATTGGTGGTGAGAAATGGACACTGGTAGAGGGCTGGGTGCTGGAACACTGTAAGACGTAACCCAAATATGAACGTCTTTGTAATTGTATATCACATGGTATTATAATAAAGTTTAAAACAAAAAAATAACCACACTATTGAAAAATAAAAGTTTTCTTTTATTAATATTTAATAGCTGTCTCTATTTCCACTTAGCTTGGGGATATTGGTGGCGGGAATTGGGCACTGGTGGAGGAATAGGTGCTGGAAAAATGTATGACTGAAGCCCAATAATGAACATCTTTTAATTATATATTGCATGGTGGTATAATTAAAAAAGGGGAAAAAGAGAAGTCATTGTGAGGAGGAAATGGAACATATTTTTAACATATTTAAATAATAATATAGGATGATAGTGTCTATTAAATAAAAAACTCATTGAAACAACACAAGAACTGTAATAATAGTGGTTAAACTATGTTCAAATTACCATGCCAGGATCAAAATTGCAAAGGGATGCAGATTTCATAGTGTTCACTGAGTAACTATATACCAGATCTCAACTATTACCTTCCTTATTGAAAAATGGGTGACAATGATAAATAAATGGATCTTTATTTTTACCTTTCATTAAATACTTTGCAGAAACAGAAACCCATAAAAACTGAGAGAGCACCCATTATTTAGCTTTATTCTCATTCTTGTTTTTACTCCAATTGTTACCTTTTCTAATTTATTTTCAGCATATCAACTGAAATATTTATATTATAGAAAGATACTTGTAACAACATTTTCAATGGTTCAAAGAAGTAGTTCAGTTTTCATTATAATTACTAGTACCTTGAATTATCATATTGAAAGAATGTGTCAGCCCACCAGTGTTTTTTGATAGTGGGTGCCTGGTGTGTTGGATGGATTTCATTCAAGCTAACAGAAGAAAAAATGGGAGAAGCAGTGTGCTTAGACCACCATAGTTTCACTAGATTAATAATAGATGGCATTAGATTCTTTTAAAATTATACTTTCAAATTCTTGCATTTAAAGAATTTGAACTTCCTCTTGGACAGAAGTTCTGGATTGTTCTACAGAACAATCACATTAGATGTATATTCCTATTCCCCATGTCACATCTTGGGAGCAAGTCAAGTTCTTGAATTTTAATTTGTAACCCTCACTGGGCCTAGTGCATTGCGTGTATTCAGGATATTATTAAGTATCATTTTATATGAATTAATTGCTGCCTACTTACATAAAAAATACACATGCTCTGTGGAGTTGCCTTAGTCATGCACATTCCATTTCTTGTGAAGTATACACCATTTCTTTGTGCATATTATAACAAAATATAATATACACATAGAAAAATTACACATAGGAAAAGTGATTACCTTATTGGTTGGTGATATATGCAGGTTTTTATTTATTTATTTTGTTAATAAATAAAATTTACTTTTTATTTATTATATTTGTTTTTATTTTATTTTCCCATTGCACCTTACATAAACAGTATAGTTACCAATTTCTTCATGGCGATCTCTTACATTCAGTGTACCATCACCAATCCCACCTACCATTGCACTTTCCCACCACCATTCTCTCCAATTTTCCCACTCACCCCTTAAGTCTGCCCCCAGAGCAGGCCCTCACTGATTTATTTCATATTACAAATTATAGCAATTTGCTACCAGAAGGATCAACAATGTTTCCTCAGAGAAAAGTTTTGAAGATTGTTGATCTCATCTTTTAGCTGTTAAGCCCTTTCCATACAGCTTTTATACTGGAAATTTTCTGGTCTGGGATTATAAATGTGTCTTGATAGTTTGAAATAATCACATTAGAAGTTGGAGTAGAGATAACAGCATAGATGCAAATGAACACAAATGGGCTCTCTTCAACTCTCCTTAAGATGGAAGCCTACCATGTAATATGCACTTGCTCTCCTTGGATGCTACTAAACTGTGATCTTCCCAATTGAATTCAAGCAGTATTTATTGAATATTATCTAGATGATTAGTCATGAATTTGATAATAATGATCACTGTATCACTGTCTTCCCGTTCATCATCAATTTGCTTGAGCGGGCACCAGTAACATCTCCATATGACCTGTCTCATGCAAGTAGAGCCCAAGGGCACCTGCTTGCTCCAGGAACATAAAGAGCCTCAAACCATTCCATCAGGTCATGGGAATGAGTCTATAATTGTTACTGGTATTTGGCATATCAAATACGACATAGGTAGCTTGCCAGGCTCTGCCGTGTGGGTAGCATACTCTTGTAGTCATCTTTTATTGATGAACCGCGCCAGGCTGTGATAGGCTGGTCTGCTGGGTGGAGTTCTGACGAGGGGGAAGTCCGGATGTGGAAAATGGAGGCCCTCATGGAGTGGGGTTCGTCTGGCTCGTTGTGAGACTTTGCTGGGGTGGGGGGGCCAGGGCTAGAACCCGCCATGCCTCTTGGGTGCCTCATGAGCGGCTGGGCACAGGGAGAGCCAGTAGTAGCTCTGCCCCATGTCTGTGAGTCTCTGGATCAGCATACATGCGCAGGGATTTACAAAAAACTGCAGCAGGGTGGATCTCAATGAGCCGGGCTGTGATAGGCTGGTCTGCTGGGTGGAGTTCTGATGAGGGGGAAGTCCAGATGTGGAAAATGAGGCCCTCATGGATTGGGGTTCGTCTGGCTTGTTGCAAGGCTGATTAAAATAATATTAATAACAATTTATGCCCGTTAATATTAAAAACAATTGGATGTAGTAAGTGTTGACAAGTATGGGGGAGACATTGGACCAGTTTTAGGAATATAAACTATTACTACTGCCATAGAAACAGCAATTCCTCAAATAGTTGAAAATAGATAATCATCACTTGTATCACTTGTAACTCTTGTCTTCCCATTGTTCATCGATTTGCTGGAGCGGACAACAGTAACATCTCTATGTCCTGTCACATGCTAGTGTAGCCCAAGGGCAACTAGTCACTCCAGGAACATGAAGAGCCTCAAACCATTCCTTCAGGTCATGGGAATGAGGTCTATAATAGTTACTAGTTTTTGGCATATAAAATACGACACGGATAGCTTGCCAGGCTCTGCTGTGTGGGTGGAATACTCTTGTAGTAGCCTCTCATCTCGTGCATGTATTGATGAACCATGCAGAAGAGCTAGATAATCATATGATCTGGAAATTCCACTTATTCATATATGGGAAAAATAATTAAAACAGGGGCTTTGGGTTTTATACAATGTTGCAGGACTCCTCTAAAAGCCTCTGCATCTGCCCTGGATTGCCTCCCTGCAGGTCACTTCGTAGATAAGATGGTAGTCTAAATGTGGCAGTTTATCTGACCATGTATTCTGTACTGGCTGGTGTAAATATTCTCTCATGCTACCACAATCATTTTGGGATTAGCTAGACCTTGCCAGCATATTTGCCTGGCCACATTGGATCTCTTAAGTAATTAGACCAGAGAGAAATGCTGTTTGCCTCCAAGCAAGCAAGCATGGTTCCCTGATAACTCAAAGGCAACTTTTAAAATACAAGACTACCATGAAGTAGACGAGACTCTTGTGAAGGCTTGGAGAAATATTTAACTGGCATTAGTATTAGTCTTTGGAACAGAGGCGTGCCATCTCAGAAACCCCCTTCTCTAACCTATAAAGGCATTTCCAGGCAGATCTTGGCTCAAGACATTAGGTGAGGTGCTGGAAGAAATTACCTGAAGGCATTTGACCCTCCCTGACAGGGGAAGTTACATTTAGCTTATACCTCCTCCCAGCTCTGCTACAAGGCTTTGAATGAGCTCTGGGTTCTTGTAAACAGCCAGAAGTTCTCCTGAAGTGCTACATTTCTATAGAGCTGTTTTCCTGTTTTCATCTCTAGATAGCCCAACCCAGAATGGGTGGGGCTGGGAAGTTTGGGCGGATTTCTAGCTATAAAATAAGCTTCAAGAAGAAAGAAGCTCTCTTCCCCCACCCCCTTTGCCATTTCAGCTTCTATTGGCATTTTGCTTCTCAGTCCTCTCCATTTTCTGTTGGGCCTCAACACGTGGTGGCAGCCATCTTGGCCTACATGTGGCTGGGGCCTAGCTGGGAACCCAGAGTCCGGAAGTTTTTCCTGCTTTTGGATTATATATCTGAACCTATGTTAGTAAAGCCCTTTTAAAACTGCATCGGATTCCTGAGTCTTCATCCATTCCCCACCGGCTTCGGAGGTAGAAGGGAACTTGCTTCCAGGCACTGTTGGGGACCCCAGAGGCTTCCCAGACAATACACCACTGTTTAAAGCTGTTTTATTCACAGTAGCTCAATGAGGAAAACAATTTGTCCATTCACAAGTGAAAAATTGTCAAGAAGAAAGGAATAGCTTTAATAGGGGTCAGCCTGAAGGACATAGTTGATATGAAAATCCATTGATAGGATAAGTCTGTCCTTAAATGAAGAAAGATATTGTGAGTATATTTAAATGAGACACCTAGAATATTCAGACTCATGGAGACTGAAAAGAGAAGATGGTTTCTTAAGCTCAGGAAGTGTGTTAGGAGAGAGGAGTTGGACACTGCTAATTAATGGGTGTAGAATTTTAGTTCTTTAAGATGAAAACTTCTAGACATTTGTTGTAAAACGGTGTAAATGTACTTAACATTTGAGAGGTGTGCATTTAGAAATGATTAAGATGCTAAAATATTTTTTCATATATGATCAGATTTACTGAAGACCATTAAGACACAGTTCCTGTCTTCAAATGCTTTCTTGTTTCTTTCTGGTGATTAGGCAAATAAAATCATACTTAATTTGAGTGAAAACCGAGGTATGACTGAGAACTAGCTAAAGAAAGCCAAAATGGTAGAAGGTTGTGGGAGAGACATATGGAGAAGCTAGGATGACTTAAGCCAAGACAAGTTGGCTAGATGAGCATGGAGAGAGAGGAAGTGTTCATAATTTTAGTAGTTTCTAGAATTTTTTTGAATTTTCTAAAATTTAGAAGATTTTAGCCTTTAACCTAGTGACAGATGTCTACTGAATGCAACCAAATGTGCAGTTGGTATTTTAGGCATTTTAGGTATTTTAGGCATTGCATAATTCTATATTCTCAACTTCTCAGGACTTGAGCCAATGATTTTCTGCTAAAGCCTGCCTTTTGCCTACTTTTGGTTTTTTTTTTTTTGCTTTTTGGGTCAAACCTGGCAATGTTCAGGGGTTACTCTTGACTTTGCACTCAGGAATTACTCCCGGTGGTGCTCGGGGACCATATGGGATGCTGGGGATGGAACCCTGGCCCACATGGGCCAGCCGTGTGCAAGACAAATGCTCTACCTGTTCAGCTATCGCTCTGGCCCCTACTTTTGGCTTTTTGAGGTTGTCAAATCTTAGAATTAGTTCATCTCTGATAATTGCATTTCTTCTTCCAGAGATTCAGTTTCTTCCTGGAGCTTAGTTTTTAGTCATTGCTTCAGTTTTTTAGGTATAATAAACAAATCGAATTACAAGACACTTAAAGTATAGGGTATGATGATTTGAGATATGTAAACATATGCATTGTCAAAATATTTTTTCCATTGAGTTAACACATCCATTACCTTATGTATTTTAGGGGTGTGTACAAGACTTTCAAACTTTGTTTACAGCAAATTTAGCTTATGCAGTACAGTTCTTTTTTCGCTTAGAGTCATCATGTTATAACACTCTCAGATATTATCTTTTCACTTTCCTGCCTTCCATTCCACTGTTATTGGGATAACTGGGCTTCACACAAGGTTTAACACTCTGATTGCACTGCACTAAACTTGAAATCACACATTATTTTGTGGCATTGAGAATCTCAAACAATGTTCGCACTCATGCTGGGGCATTACGTAAGGTGAGTGCTCAACCATTGAGCTACATACCCAGACCTTTCAATTCCACTTTCAATTTAAAGTCACACATATGCAATATATAAGTAATAGTCTGATATATTTTTGTCTCATTTTACTTAGCATATTGCCCTACAAGTTCATGTGATTGTTGTAAATTTATCTAATTGTATACATATGTAATTGTGTGTGAGCATATATATATATATATATATATATACACACATACATACACACATAAATTTTTCTAATCATATACATATAGTCTTCTAATTATATTTTTTATCACTTGTTTGACAGACACTTATGTGTGATGTGTTTGGTCTAGATTTTAATTCTTTTGCTAATATATCAGAATGATGTTGCTGGATTATGATTAGTATATTTCTGTTTTCTCAAGGAACTTCTAATTTTCTCCTGCTCCCTCTCTCTGTCACAACCAGTGATCACAATGAGGTGATAATCTAATTAAAGTTTTGATTTGAGTATTACATTCATTGGAACTGTTGTACATTGCCTGTTGCATATCGTCTTGGGGAAAATATTAATTTTGTTCTTTTGTCCATGTATATTTTAATTCTTTCGCCCATATTTAATTTAGTTCTGTTGTCTGTAACTTGATTAGTGTTATTGCATGTTATTGAGTTGTATGGGTTCCTTATATATTTTAGACATTAACCCCTTTCTTTTTCCTTTGGTTCACACCCAGTAATATTCAGGGGTTAGTCCTGGCACTGTACTCAGGAATTACTCCTGGTGGGACTCAAGGAACAATATGGGATTCCATGGATCAGACCCTGTCGGCTGCATTCAAGGCAAACATCCTACCCACTATACTATTGCTCTGCCCCCCAAACATTAACCTCTTTTGTTGTTTGCTAATATTTTCTTCCATTTCACAAAGTACCATTTCATTTTATTAACAGTTTCTTTTTAGTTTGGTGTAGTCCCACTTGCATAATTTTGCTTGTATGGCAAGGAACACATTACTCCTTGTATTATCCATTTGGCTTTCAGTGGTTTTAATGTAATCAAAATATGTACTGAAAATGTAATTATTATTAAGAAAATTAAAATATTAAATTAGGGTGAAAGGAATACCTATAAGAAGTTAGAATTTCTGGTATTCTGGAATAGAAATAAATTTGTAATCTTCCCTATTTGTGCACAAAGCAGTAAATCTACTTAACTCATGTAGAGACTGAGAAGCAAAATTCATTTGTAGAATCACAAAGCATTTAATGTTATGGAGGAGATTTAAATAAACACAACAGGAAGACTACTATATATTATTCTCAAACAAACAAAACAACCAATAATGGAGAACATGAAATATTAACTTAATACTTAAGTGGAAAGTAAAAGGAATAGTTTCCTGAACTTGGTCAAAAATCCTTTTGCATATTTTGTCACGCCACTCAGTGATTTTATGACCTTGGAAGGACCATGGCCTTTACATCATAAGTTCTAAACTTGTAAAACAGGGAGGTAATGGATGACTGCCTCATTGACATTAAATTTATATGAGTGCAGTGGAATATGAGGTCTGTCAAGCTAAAAGCTCCCAGATAACAAATGTGATGGTTTAACTCTAAAATAACTTTTTTATTAGAAGCCATATAATCTCATCAGATAGAATGATCACAGTTATATACCATTCATTAACATTTGGACAGATAGTAGATATTCAAGTGAAAATTATAGACTCAAGTTAGTTGCAAATAAGAGAGGAAAAGAGAGGAGTGCTTTTTTTGTGTACATGCTATGGAAATGTCTAATTTACCTATGTGAGTCTGAAACTGGAAGGTTTTTTTCAGTTAAAGAGAAAACTGTTCTATCAATTTAAAAGACTTACTAATAAATATGAAAAATTATTTAAATAATAGGTATAATTTTATAAATGGTAGAATAGGGGAAATTAAAAACTTATAACAGAAATTACTGTCAGCTATGTAAGGAAAATTTTTTTTTAAGTTTGTTCATATATTTCTTATAAAATTAGTCTTTTCCAAAAGTATTTGGAAAAAATTTAGAATTGCAGCATTGGTACATAGGCCACAGAAATAAAAGCATATACATACAACTAAGTACTTATTGTGGCTTTTTCTGACAAAAATCACAATGTGTAGCACGCATTGGCAGAGTATTTTCATACTTAGAAATATTGTGTCACCATAGTAGGAAAGTATCCAATAGAAAAAGAAAGCATTTTTCTATTGGATACTGGATAATATAGAAATTTTTGTATGAGAGAGTACTGTATGAGGAATAAGCTTAATATAATGTTTAGAAAGAAAATAATGAAAACATATTTTTGTGCTTAACTAGTTTTGCATAGGTTATGGAGGAGGTCAGAAAGCTCATAGGGCCGGAGTGATAGCATAGCGGGTAGGGCGTTTGCCTAGCACCTGGCCGACCCAGGTTCAATCCCCCAACATCCCATATGGTCCCCCGAGCATGGCCAGGAGTAATTCCTGAGCAAAGAGCCAGGAGTAACCCCTAAGCATCACCAGGTGTGACCCAAAAAGCAAAAAAAAAAAAGCTCATATACTGGGGTTCTAATTGTAGGTTAATGGAAGAGCAGGGATATGTATTTTACAGATGGAAACTGGACAGCTTAGGTAAAGGGAGGAGAGGACATAAGCCTGAGTAAAAAGAGAAGCCAGAAGAAGAGAATCACCATTCTCAAAGATGTGAATTTATGCATCTAATTTGTATATGTATTTAAATCGAATATTAACGATGACAACACTGTCAAAATTGGAAAGACATGGTGCCAATGGCTAAATAGGAACTTGCCTGCAAGTAATCTTTTAGTAAAATTTAGTGTTTTATTTTTGTAGCAAATTACCTGTGATTCATCTTAAAATTTAAGCAAGAGTTCTGAATCACTGTTCAGAGTCGGGTTTGCTCCTATCAGAAATGATCATTGTTCATAATATGGGGGGGTAGGGAAACCTGTTGGCAGCATAACCTAGAAATGTGGAGGGTTTCTGGAAGTTCCCAATAGAGGGGGCTTTCTGATCCTGCGTGCTGCAGAGTAAATATCTCCATGGCTGTTTAAACTGCTGTCATTTCTATTTTGATGATAGAGTACTTGTTCTTGTACTTTACTTGGGTTCCTGGGATTACATATGAATTATATTACCTCAACTTATATTACCCTATTTTTATAAAATGGGTAACAAATAATTTTTCATAGCCTATCTTCTTTGGATGGAACATTCTCGAGACAAGCATTGTGTGAATTATGAAGGAAGAGATGTTTATGTTTTATTCATTCTTGTATTCAATATTTAGAATTGCTTAAAATTTTACTTTAGCAACTGCACATAATTCTTAAACACTGTTCTGTGAGGTCAACCTACCATATGACCCTTGGCGCTCCCCAAGCAGTGGTCCTGAGCACGGCTGAGTATGGCCTAAAAACCAGCCTTACCCCTGCCCCAAAGAAAACGAAAGAAATTGTGTTTATCAAATATTTCAGCCGAGATTTCTCTCAATCTGTATTACAGGAACCCTACCTAAAGAGACCTTTTTCCTTACAGAACAAAGCCTGAAGGAAGCTCCGTGTTGCATCCATATGCCCCTTTTTGTCAATATTCTAGGCTCTGCCTAACTGTTCTTTAGCACTTTTAATTATCTGTGGTCATGATTTATATTCACTATGTATGGGGAGACTCACAGACATGGGGGCAGAGCTGCTACTGGCTCTCCCTGTGCCCAGCCGCTCACAAGGCGCCAGGGAGGGATGGCGGGTTCTAGCCCTGGCCCGCCACACCAGCAGAGACTCGCAACAAGCCGGACGACCCCCCACTCCATGAGGGCCTCCATTTTCCAAATCCGACTTCCCTCTCCTCAGAACTCCACCCAGCAGACCAGCCTATCACAGCCCGGCTCAAGCGGCCGCCATGTGGCCGTGGTTCATCAATAAATGCTGGATTTTGAGATGACTACAAGAGTATGCTACCCATATGGCAGAGCCTGGCAAGCTACCCGTGTCGTATTTGATATGCCAAATACCAGTAACAATTATAGACCTCATTCTCATGACCTGATGGAATGGTTTGAGGCTCTTTATGTTCCTGGAGCAAGCAGGTGCCCTTAGGCTCTACTTGCATGAGACAGGACATATGGAGATGTTACTATACAGTGATACAGTGTATGGGGAGAAAGTGAGGGAAAGAACAGTGCCTGCATCAGGAAGATGAAAACAGGAGGCTGGAGACTTAGAGCAGTGGTTAAGGCCCTTGTCTTGTATGTAGCTGGCACCAGTCGGTAATGACTCTAGTCTAGTGCTCATCTCCAAATCGCATTTCATGTTCAGCCCATTTTATTTTTTGACACCTGACAAATGAGACAGTGTCCCTGACTCTGGAACAGCTATGGAGGTCTGAACTAGGTATTCCTTATCTCACTTGAGTGAGGCGTGATATTCCAAGCATAGCTCTTTTGATTCCTCTTTGGGAGACCTGAAGAGCGTTCTCATCCTGCTTTTGTAGGGCCCAGGTCTCTGAGGCATATGTTAATGCAGGTAGAACGGTGGGGTGCAAGAAATGTGCCTGGAGCTGGAGGGTCTTTGTCCTTTTAGCTATTTCTTCGATGCTATTGAAGACATTCCATGCCGCTCCCCTTCCTCCTGCACAGCTCAGGTTTCAGGTTGTTCATCATGTTGACTTCTCGACCTAGGTACACATAACTGCTGCATTCAGAGATGTTTGTTCCATTGAGTGTGAATGGGGCCTCTGGAACTAGTTCATTTTTTATGAACATAGTTTTGCTGAGATTCAGCTGTAGACCTATCTTTCCACATTCTGGTCAAAATCAGCCAGCATTTTTTCGCTTGCTAATGTTTGGTGTTATTAGAATGATGTCATTAGTGAAGCGGAGATGGTGTATTTGCCGACCATCTACCTTCACTCCCATTCCTTCCCATTCTAATTTTCACATGATTTTCTCAAGGGTGGCGCTGAAGAGTTTTGGTGAAATGCTATCACCCTGCCGAACCCTCTTTTGACATCAGTGATCACTTCCTTGTAGAATGGTGAGATCCTGGTGATGAATTCATTATAGAGCTCACAAAGGATCTTGATGTATTGGGTTTGAGCACCCTGTTTGGCTAGGGGCTTCGATGAGTATTTCAGTCTCCACAGAATCAAAGGCTTTCTGTAAATCAATGAACGTGAGACAGAGCGCCATA
Source organism: Cryptotis parvus (assembly GCA_021461705.1). Lineage (NCBI taxonomy): Eukaryota > Metazoa > Chordata > Mammalia > Eulipotyphla > Soricidae > Cryptotis > Cryptotis parvus. The sequence continues at coordinate 128,194 of JAJIBD010025289.1, read as the reverse complement.
TTGAACTCCCCTACAAACCTCAGTGAGCTTAGTTACCGTGTGGATATGGTCGATTGTGCTGAATTCTTTTCAGAAACCGGCTTCCTTGCATGGTTGTCCTTCATCTAATGTTCTGCCAATCCTGTTCAGGATGACTTGAATGAACAGCTTGAGTCTTCTCAAGCTCTTCTTGAGAATGACTGTTCTTGAGAAGAACTGCCTGTTGTCCATCATCTTGTAGAAGATGGACAACAGGCAGATGAGCAATAGTTGCCAACGTCGTGTATTTCTCTCTTCTTGAACATTAGAACTGTTTTTCTGGTTTTCCATTGGGAGGGCACCTGCACCTTGCATTCAGATAGGTAGCTTGTGAAGAGCATGCTAAACAAAAGATAAACAAAAGAACATATGTAAATTCGGCCTTCCTGACTAGTCCAAGATGACAAGATCTTATCGGCTTTGAAGTACAGAAACACAAGAAAAACCTGTTTTCTGTCTGCACTTCAGCAGCTTCCATTAGACTCCATCTTAGCCTACGTGCGGCCAATAAAAAGATGTGTTGCAGAGAAATGGCCTAGGATAGCAGTGTCTGTGTTTCTGCAATCATGAAAATAGTCTCACTAGGGGATTCCACATACTAACTCTACTGAGAGACAATCTCCAGAAAACCTGGTGTATCTGTTAACAGGCAGTATCCATCAGACCTTAGCATATCCTTTGATCTGCTTTCCGTCAAGGTATGTGACAAAGACTTTCTCATATACTTTAATAAGCCTCACTGAGCCCTCTTCTTAACTTGTTCTTGATTTGCGCTCCCATCAGTGTTTGTTTCACCCTCTGTTGGGGAACTCCGCCGGAGTCCCCGACAGTGTCAGGACAGAGGTTGTCTTCTACCTCCGAGGACGCCGGGAGAACAGATGAAAACTCACGAGTCCAGTGCAGTTCCAAAATGGCTTTTAATAGTGCAAAAGCTCTTCCACAGCAATCCAATATAATGAACTAACTCTAGCTCTGGTCTGAATTTAGACCATATAAAAGAGCCTAAGTCTCCCACCAAAGAGAGAGGATCTCACCCGAGCTGAGTCCTACCCAGAAGATGGAGCAAAAGGCCAAAGAGCAAAAAGCCAAAAGCTAAGGCCGAGGAGCCAAAAGCCACAAGAGCCAAAAGTTGAAAGCTAAAAGGCCCAAAAGGTAAAAGGTGAAGGGGCCTCAAGTCAGCCCCCTATAAACACCAAAGTAATCCAATCAGGAGGGGCATGTCAATAAAGAACTCTAAACAGAGTATAGTGCCACACCCTGTTGCAGGTATAAACAAAGGTTATGCCAAGGTCTAATCCTTTCTACCAAGATTATCTCTTATGTAGAACAGTGGAGAGAGAGAGGGCTGATATAAAGTAATACATCTTAACTTCATGAGCTTCATGTAGTCTAGATGGTACCCACAAGGTCCTTCTTATTATTATCTGCACCAGGGTGATTTTGAGTATCTTGTTCTCGTGTACTGAAAGGGTTACACTCGTCTGCTTAGAGCAAACTAGTATGATCCTTCCTATAGTTTTCCTATAGTCTCAGCGTAGCCAGGGTGGTAGTCTCCTGGTAAATTCTAACTGTCCCACGCTGGGTACAGTGGGTATAAAGAGGAGCTGTGCCCAATCTAGAAAACATATCTAGAAAACATAGAAGTCTTAGTAGATGTATAAGTCAGAAGTTATTCAATCAAGGTGACTTCTGTAACTGCCACACCCTCTAGCAGTGTTTACATAGAAGAGCGGTCTCATTAGAATGAACCTTGGCTTAAATAAGATTAAGTTGGGAGTGGGAAAAACAACAACACTCCCAGAATAGCTAACCTGTCCTCCAACAACCCTCCCAACCTAGACATAGAAAAGAATATCCTGCAAAGTCAGATGAGTGAGATTCCTGAGACTTTTGATATTTGATCAAATTCCTCATCCCTCACCTCTGATGTATAAGTTTTCAGCTTATCTTTAGCAAGAATTTTGTTTGGTTGGTTTAGCAAGATCTCCTTATACTTAGTTTCCCAAATACTCTCTCATTTTAATGACTTTGCTGTATTTGAAGCTCTAGGTCTCTGTCCTCTTATTTCAATATTTATATTATTGTAATAGTAGGGGATAAAGTTATCTTCTTTGCCTTTTGACAAGTATCAGAATCAATTTCTTTTTTAAAAATATCACATCCCTTTACGTACTTTCAGCACTCAGTTCTTGTCCAGAGTGATCATTTCCAACAATAATTACCATAATGGTTCCTTCTCTATCCTCAGGGCTCTCACGGCGCACCCAGCCCCCTCAAGCTTTCAACAGTGGATATATTTGATAACCTTTTAGTTCCTGTACTGCAAAGCGTAATGACCAATAGGCAAATCACTCACACACACACACACACACACACACACACACAGAAGTACTAGTACCTGCAAATGAGGCAGGCTGGGGGCGGTGGGGGAGTATTGATGAGAGAGAAACTGGGGGGCATTGGTGATGGGAAATGTAACTGGTGAAGATATGGGTGTTTGAACATTGTATGAGTAATGGACAAGTTTGTAACTGTGTATCTCATGGTGATTCGATAAAAATAAATTTAAAAAATTGGCCACCAAATAGAGGTAGTTAAGAGAAAATTAAATAATGGAGATGTAATTAACTGCATGTAATACTAAAGCTCTCCATAGTTTTACAGCAAGTCATTTACATCTGGGGAAACAAGTGTGATATGGAGCCTAAGTCCTTGTGAATTTGAGACGTTACAAATGCAGGCAAGCACCTCTCTCAGTGGTAAGCTTAGGCCTTCAGGCCTTTCTACCTATTTATTTTGTGGAACTATTGGGAAGTTTAATTAGCTAATTGTTATGAAGTGCTTTGAAAAAGTTACTGAAAGTACATAATGCATTGTTAGATAATGTGCAAGTAATTTCACAAAATCTGGGTAACTGTCAAGTAATTAAAGGCAAATGCACTGTAGATGTTGTGAAACTGCCATTAGTGTTCGTCAAAAGTTGGCACACCCATGAGGAAAGAGCAGATCTCATACTGTTCTGAGACAGTTTTAAAAAATCTTCAGTCTCTTTGAAATCACTTTTACCATCTACTGGTAAGAGAGTGCAGATGACTACCTGAGAACTTGGCAGGTGAATGTGCTAATAATACAGGAGCAGGAGAAAAAGACTGTCAAAACCGTTTTTTTTTTTTTGCCTTTTTTGGGGGAGCCACACCTGGCGATTCTCAGGGGTTACTCTGCACTCAGGAATTACTCCAGCAGTGTTTGGGGGCCATATGGGATGCCAGGGATTGAACCCGGGTTGGCTGCACACAAGGCAAACGCCCCTACCCGCTGGACTACAACTGCTTTAATAATGACAACGAACAAACCAAAATTCCAGTACTCACTTAATCCAAAGTCCTCCCCACAAACAGTGAAAACACACCGTCTGGTTTCCTGTGAAAATATAACTAGATTCTTGAGGGGAAACACTGCATTTTCATGTATTTATTGTGTATTCTGAAACTAAAGGTTTTGGGTCACACTGAGCAGTGCTCATGGGTTACCTCTGGCTCTGCACTCTTGAATTACTCCTGGCGGTGCTCAGGGGGACCATTTGGGATCCTGGAGATCCCTCCCTCCCTCCCTCATCCCTCCCTCCCTCCCCTCCACATGAGGGCTCACAGGTCAAAGGGACTCAGAGAAGCCTGAACTAGGGGCTTACTCTCACTTTGTACATTTTTACCATAGATTTCAAATGCTTGTTCGAATTCTTAAATTCCATCTAATTCAAGAGGAAGGATTTACCGAAACAGAAGACAGATGTTAACAAACCCTGATCAGGTGATCAGCTCTGCATCCTTCCCATTAATGAGCTCTTTCCTGCTGGTAACCAGACTTGTCCCGACTCTGCCTCTCCCTGGGGACGTCCATGATTTGCATCTGGCTTCCTACTCTGCCCTTTTCTCCAGGCAGGTTTGTGTCCTGGCTTTGCTCTCATTGCTCCTCATTCTTAGGAAAGTTGGGTTCTCAAGGAAAAGAATCATCAACCCTACCGAATTTTTTCCAGATCTTCAAATACAAACTTTGGGGAAAGATTGCCTTCTAAAAACTGGTTTCTTCCTCCCTTTGAAGTTGGAAAAGATGGGGAGGAAGACTTGACTGGGAAAAAATCGTTTCATTTTACGTGTGAATAAAATTGTTCACTCCTCTATAGAATACAGGAATATTGTATTTGTTTCAGAATATTGTGTATGAAGCTTAACTTGTATAAATCCATAGGAAAAGATACATTTGATAAGATGGGGCCTTATTTATAAGAGGACCTTTCTCATCAGAAAGCACATGCTTTGCATGTAATAGGTGTGGGTTTGATTCTGGCACCAAAATTAAAAATATTTTTTTCCCACAAAAATATCTATTGAGACAGAATGTAATAAGTGGAGTCCTTTAAACATGGTTTAGGTTTGCAGAATTCTTAAGCAATTGCAGGAAAAAATTATTTACTCATTCATTCATTCATTCATTCATTTATTCATTCATTCATTTATTTTTACTTTGTGTCATACCTGGCTGCACTCAGGAGTTACTCCTAGCACTTTGCTCAGGAATTACTCCAGGCAGTGCTCAGGGGACCATATGGGATACCAGCTACCGAACCTGGGTCGGTGGCATGCAAGGCAAATGTCCTACACACTCTGCTATCTCTCCAGCCCCAAAGGACAAAATATTTAAAAGAACAAATCTAACTAGCTGATTCCCATAAATTAGTAAGCGACTAACTAGAACTTAGCTTTCTGATCATATTTTTATATGCTGTCATCTGCTATTAAATTTCATGTTCTCATGTTGACAGATAAATCATAATTAAGAACAAATTGTAAAATTGGTAGCTATTTCGGAGCTATTAAATTAAAAAATGAAATTATATTATGAAATTCAGGAAATTCTGAGAACTTCCTGGCACTAGGAAATTGGTATAAATAAAACCACCATATGTGCCTAATTCATGGTTGAATTTTATTTGCTGCTAGTGTCCAAGTGGGAACACCATAAGTCAAAAAATTGGGATTCATAAATTTCCACTTTATTAGCCCCTGCTACAAAAACTCAACTTCCCTTTTTAGTGTATGGTAAGTTTGAAAATAATTTGTTACAAACATTTTGATTAAGCTTACTTTTTCAAGAAACAGTTAGTGTATGGAGGCAAACATGGGATATTGTTCTCTGGTTTGTCATCTAAATGATGTAGCCAGCATCATTTACCCCGTGGGTATATGTTAACACTGCCTGCAAATTAAGTCATAAATTTGATATGCTAAGTTTATAATCCAGGCATTATTTTATTGCTTTACTAATATATGGAATTTAAGATGCTATTTGTAGTAAAGTTAACATTTTTCAGAAACTGTAGCCTACTACATCAAAATCCTCAGTATGTTTCTGTATTGGAATGATAATTTGTATGTATCCAGAAAGGGTGATAGTACCTTAAACCTGGTAAACTTCTAACATATAATATAAATCAATATTTCAGGATAATAAATCTTTTCTCTGGTTTAATGACTTTATATTGGCCAATGAACCCTGAAATAGAGCTTACTGTGGAAGATGAGTAGAATATTTGTGTGGCAATGTAATATCAAGAGGGTTTTTATTTTGGTTCAAATACTAAAAGTTGTTTTGTGTTTTCTTTTCATATAGCAACTTATGATTATATTTAATACTTTAATAAGTTACACTTGTCTTGTATCACTTGTATAACTTGTCTTCCTGTTTTTCCTTGTTTTGCTTGAGCAGGCACCAGTAACTTCTCCATACGACCTGTCACATGCTGGTGTAGCCCAAGGGTATTTGCTCACTCCAGGAACACAAAGAGCCTCAAACTATTCGTTTAGGTCCTGGGAATGAGGTCTATAATTGTTACTGGTTTTAGGCTTATCAAATACTACACAGGTAGCTTGCCCGGCTCTGCCTTTTGGGTGATATACTCTCAGTAGTAGGCTCTCAACTCATGCATTTACTGATGAACTTGGGAGAGATCAGTTTTTCTCTTGGGTGGAGCTCTGATGGCCTGTGGAGTCTAGACGTTGAAAATGACTGCCCTCATGGGGTGGGGGTCTCTCAGGCTTCTTGTGAGGCTCTATTGGGATGGCGGGCCAGGGCTAGAACCCGTCTTCCCTCCCAGATGCGTCATGAACAGCTGAGCACAGAGAGAGCTGGTACCAGCTCTGCCCCATGTATCTGTAATAAGTTACACACCCAAAAGAATTAAGTGACATTCAAAGTTCCATAAAGATTGCTGATTATTCGGTGTTTCTACATCATTCACTAAACTCACTCAATCTTGTTAGCTTTATCCAGTATGTCCTAACAAAACCAGATGTTAAAGTACCCAGATCAACTTTAACAAATTCTTTATTTTTAATACATTTGTAATTCCTAATCCTGCAATTGCGTTTATTTTCTATAATAACTTCAGTGTATTCTTTGAGCCCATTACTAATCCCCTGGAGCAATGTGTGTGTGTGTGTGTGGTTATGTGTGTGCACGTGTGTGTGTGCGTGTGTGTTGGGGATGTAGAGGGCATCTATCCCGACAGTGCTGGGGGGTCAATGAGTGCTAGAGGTTGAAGCCCAGCCTCCCTGCGTGTGAAGCATGACCTTCGAGCCTTTTCTAAGTTCCCTAAAACATTATTTCTATTTATTATGTGACACCAGTGATTGAACTGGGATCACTCACATGAAGGCAAGTGCTTTAGGCCTGTGCTATCTCTCTGGAACCCCATATTTCTAAATAAATCTATGTAGTTGAAAACTTAGGAATGTTGCTTATTTTCTAATACACCTTTTAAAAATGCCCATGTTAGCCTACTGATCATATGTTAATCCTCTGTCTGAATTTGTTGCTCTTCGCTTTCTCCCCACTGTGTCCTTGTGAGAAATGATTCAGTGTGATGCCAAGTTTCTCCAACCATGCTCCAGTGTGTTGAATTCCAGTTGGGGAAGTCAGTGAGACAAGCTTTCCGGTAATAAGAAAAGATTGTGATTTCCTCTGTGTTACTACCACATTTATTCATAGCTGAAGACACTGCAGAGTAATCATGTAATCTTTAGTGTTATAGAATAAAAAGTCCCAGAAATATAGTCAAATACCCATCTTGAGGTTTAAGATCACTTGATCACTTGACATACTGTTATTCATCGATTTGCTCGAGCGGGCACCAATAACATTTCTATTTGACCCTATCAGGTGCCAGTGTAGCACAATGGCATCTGGTTGCTTCAGGAATACAAAGAGCCTGAAACCGTTCCTTCAGGGTCTTAACAAGGAAGTCTGACCATCTTGTAGGTGGGCGGCCACATGATCTTTGACATCCCGTGGGATCCAGTTGGTAATGGCTCTAGTCCAGTGGTTGCCTCCAAATTGCATTACATGTATAGCCCATCTGATTTATCTCGTTGCCTTGGCAAACGAGACAGCATCCCTGACTCTGGAACAGCGACGGAGGTCGGAGTTTGAGAATTCCTTCTTTCACTTGAGTGAGGTGTGATATTCCAAGCATAGCTCTTTCGATTCCTCTTTGGGAGACCCGAATAGCATTCTCATCCTGCTTTTGTAGGGCCCAGGTCTCTGAGGCGTTAATGCAGGAGAACAGTGGAGTTGAAGAAAAGTGCCCGGAGCCAGAGGTTCTTTGTCTTTTTAGCTATTTCTTCGATGCTTTAGAAGGCATTCCATGCCCCTCTCTTCCTCTTGCGCAGCTCAGGTTTTTAGGTCATTCATTATATTGACTTCTCGACCTAGGTACACATAACTGCTACATTCAGAGATGTTTGTTCCATTGATAGTGAATGGGGCCTCTGGAACTAGTTCATTTTTCATGAACATTGTTTAGTTGAGATTCAGCTGTAGTCCTATCATTCCACATTTTCGGTCAAAGTCAACCAGCATTTGTGCCGCTTGGCTAATGTTTGGTGTTATTAGAATGATGTCATCAGCGAAGTGTAGGTGGTGTAGTTGCCGACTGTCTATCTTCACTCCCATTCCTTCCCATTCTAATTGTCACATGATATTCTTGAGGGTGGCGCTGAAGAGTTTTGGCGAAATGGTATCACCCTGAAGAACCCCTCTTTTGACATCAATGATCACTTCTTTGTAGAATGGTGAGATCCTGGTGGTGATTCCGTAATACAGCTCACGAAGGATCTTGATGTACTGGGTTTGAACGCCCTGTTTGACTAGGGCTTCTTTTTTTTTTTTTGCTTTTTGGGTCACACCCAGCGATGCTCAGGGGTTACTCCTGGCTCTGCACTCAGGAATTACTCCTGGCGGTGCTCGGGGGACCATATGGGATGCTGGGGATCGAACCCGGGCCGGCACAGGCCAGCCAGTGCAAGGCAAACGCCCTACCCGCTGGGCTATTGCTCCGGCCCCTGACTAGGGCTTCTATAACCGCTTTGGTCTCAACAGAATCAAAGGCTTTCTTTAAATCAATGAACGTGAATCAGAGCAGCATCTTGAACTCTCTACAAACCTTGATGGGCTTGGTTACTGTGTGGATATGGTTGATTGTGCTGAATCCTTTTCAAAACTTTCACAAATTTTCTTTTACAGAAGCATGTTTTTGATAATTCTATTAGCCATTTATGTATTTATTTATTTATTTATTTATTTTTTTGCTTTTTTGGGTCACACCTGGCGATACTCAGGGGTTACTCCTGGCTCTTCACTCAGGAATTACTCCTGGCGGTGCTCAGGGGACCATATGGGATGCCTGGGATAGAACCTGGGCCAGCATAAGCCCGCCTCATGCAAGGCAAACACCCTACCCACTGGGTCATCGCTCCGGTCCCCACTATTAGCCATTTAGTTGTAGCAAATAATACAAAATAAATTATTTGGTGCATTCTAATGGGCAAACTTGGGGGTTAGGTGAAAAAATGGGGCTAGTGGTAGAAGAAGGTTACACTGGGGGTGGGTTTGGTGTTGGAACATTGAATGCCTGAAACAACTGTGTTATGAACAACTTTGTAATCCACCATGTTCTAATAAAGTAAAAAAAAAAAGAAAAAAGCATGGTTAAATAAATGACAAAGGAAGTTATGGAAATATTAAACATTTGATATATTTTTATCCAATAATTAAATTTCACTGATATGATACACCCTTTGAGTTAGTCTTAAATAATTTTGTTTTTGCTTGAAATAGGTGTTATTGTATACTCATTTTGCAATGGATTTGTACGTTTTACTTTTAGCTTCTGTATTTTTAGCTGAAAATATAGAGAAGGCCACTTGTCACTTGTCTTCCTGTTGTTCATTGATTTACTCAAGCTGGGCACCAGTAAATGTCTCCATTCATTGGCAATGAGGTCCATTATTGTTTACTGTGTTTGGCATATTGAATATACCACTGAAGCTTGCCAGGCTTTGCCTGGTTCTGGGTTCATTCCAGGGGCCCAGTCTTTTTCTATGTCAGACCATCAACCATCCAGGACACACGGGACAGAGCCCTGGGTGTAAACAAACCTGTCTCCCATCTGCCACCTGCCGATGCAACAGGGCTATGCAGCCACACCTACAACACCTTCAGGGGCAGGATAGAAAAGGTACTTGGTGATAATAAAAAGTAACACTTTATTTAAAAAAAAATTAAGGGTATGTAATACTTTCCCTCTTGAAACCTGTAAACTTTATTGCTCTCCTAGAGTTGGAAGAACAACCTTATTGCTTTTTTGGAGAAAATGATAACCATGAGGGAGACAGGGGATGAATAGATGCTTCTAAGTTTTGCTTTTGGTAAATCATTTTGACTTCTGTTGGCAGTTAAATTAAGTGAAAATCTTCTGTGTTGGACTTGCACTGGTACCGTGGATCTCTCTATGCTGTAGATGTAGTAGTTCCCACCCTGAGGCCACAAATATAAAGGGTTTCTAGCACATGAAGCTTTCCTTTACCTTTGTTTCCTCTGTCTTTAATGTCTTCTTCTGGTTTCTTATATGTCTAACTTTGTTGCCTCTGGGTGGTTCCTCTGCTTTTTTCCTCTCTTCTGTTGCCATGTGTCACAATTATTCTTATGAAATGTTAGCTTCTATTCAAATTCCTTTCCTCCTTCACTAGATGTGTTCTTTCACTATCATTTAGACTCCTAAAATACTGTTTGTCTCTCAATAAAATGTATAGTATTTATCTGTTATTTAGTTTTATAATTATCACATTGTTCATTCTGAAATACCACAGAGTTCCTGACAACAGAGACCAAATGCTATTAATATTTAAGCACCCAACTAATAGGAAACAATTAGTGGAAGTTGTATATAGATTCATACACCAAATAGCTTTAGAATTTTCCTGCATATTAAACATTTTCTCAAATTTGACATTTAGTAAAGTGAAGTTACTTGTGAAAAATGAAGTCTAGTGCTGTGCAGTAAAAAATGAATGGCAGACTTAAAAACTGGCTGGTCCTTATCTTTTCTGGGCTATTTTAACAGTATGTCTTTCTACTTTTACAAAACATGAAACAGGAAAATTGATTTCAAATGTTCATCTTGGGTGTAGACACAGACACATTTCTCTTTATATGCATATATGTATTTATACACATATCTATATGCTATCACTGTATCACTGTCTTCCCGTTCATCATCGATTTGCTCGAGCGGGCACCAGTAACATCTTCATATGTTCTGTCTCAAGCATATGTAGAGCCCAAGGGGACCTGCTTGCTCCAGGAACATAAAGAGCCTCAAACCATTCCATCAGGTCATGGGAATGAGGTCTATAATTGTTACTGGTATTTGGCATATCAAATATGACACAGGTAGCTTGCCAGGCTCTGCCGTGCAGGTAGCATACTCTTGTAGTCATCTCAAAATCCAGCATTTATTGATGAACCGCGTTGCCGCTGATAGGCTGGTCTGCTGGGTGGAGTTCTGACGAGGGGAAGTCCGGGCGTGGAAAATGGAGGTCCTCATGGAGTGGGGGTGAGGGGGGGTGGCAGGCCAGGGCTAGAACCTGCCATCCCTCCCGGGCGCCTCATGAGTGGCTGGGCACAGTGAGAGTCAGTAGCAGCTCTGCCCCATGTCTGTCTTTGGATCAGCATACCTGAGCCAGATTAAAAAGACTGTAGCAGGGGTGGATCTCGATGAGCCAGGCTGTGATAGGCTGGTCTGCTGGGTGGAGTTCTGATGAGTGGGAAGTCCGGCTGTGGAAAATGGAGGCCCTCATGGAGTGGGGGTGGGGGGTGGCAGGCCAGGGCTAGAACCTGCCATCCCTCCCGGCGTCTGGCTTTAGTTATTTCAAATAGATATTTATTTTAAACCATAATGTTCTGAGAAATGGTTTATAATCAGTATATGAAAATAATACATATATATAGTGAAATATATATATATACATAATACATATATATACCTATATACCTATATACATATATACATATATATACACATATATATAGTGAAAACTAAATAACACTTTGTTCTGGCTTTATTTATTTCAAATAGATATTTTAAACCATATATATATATATATATATATATATATATATATATAAGATGCATAGTCATATATATGCTTAGCCAGGAAACACATGTGATTCTAAGATATATACATAATTTCTTTGAAACTAATCTATCATAAATTTTCTATAGCCTTAGATTTTTATTTTCAAGATTATAATGAGAATTCCAAAGATTAATAACTTATAAAGTCATTGTAGATAGATATAGGAAGTTTATAGCAAGAGAAAAGATCAGTTGTTATTTTCTGTATATATTAAAGTGCAAAAAATCATATGTTCTGAAAATTTTAGTACCAATGGGCTAGTCTTTTTAATTTCTTAAATATTTTTTGCACATTTTAAGATGTCATTTTTTTTTACAGTGATGGGATTGAACCCAGGGACATATTAGTTTATAGAAATATTTTTTTTGCTTCACAGTCTTCTCAGCTTATTTTCAAGATTAGAAAAGATAAAAGAGCTAAACAATAAATATTTAAATAAATTTGGAGGAACAGAATTTTCTCTCAGACACTTTATAAAACTATAAATTCTCTGGTCAGGGAATAGTGAAAACTAAATAGCACTTTGTTCTGGCTTTAGTTATTTCAAATAGATATTTATTTTAAACCATAATGTTCAGAGAAATGGTTTATAATCAGTATATGAAAAGAATACATATATAATACATACTCATGCTTTTTTATTTAACACATTTTTCTATATCAGCATCTATTCTAAGCATGTAATAAATGATCAATTCTATATTTCCATATAAGGAAGTCCTATGCCATTACACTCATACACAATTTCACTGATTACTTGATTTTTGAATATTTTTTTTTGTTTTGGGCCACACCCAGCAGTTCTCAGAACTAATTCCTGGCAGTGTTTGGGGAACCATTTATTTTATCTCTTTTACAGATAAAACCATGTTGGCTGCATGCAAAGCATCTAGAATAATTTTAAATTTTAGCTACTATTCTTCTCTTAATGTCCTCTTGGATATACCTAACAATATGGTACAGTAATCAAAAGAAATTACTGAATAGATAGTTTGTTGGGAAAAATGTGGTATAACAAACATGACATGACCTCATATCACTCCCAAGACATGGCACTAAATCTTATTTTGTGGGTCTCCTCATCTCAAATAAGCAGAAGAAAATGGCAATGAAGATATAGATCATTTTTCAAAAGATGTCAAAGGCAACGTTGCTCACAAGACTTCTAGAACCTATGGATGAAGTTTTGACACATTTTCAGGTGTACATATTGATTTCCCTAACTTTTCCACAAAGTTGGCCTATATATACTTCACTGTCACTCAGAGAAGGAAAAAGATAAATTGCATTTCCTTTGACACCGTCTTGGGCTTCTCTTTCCTTTAGTGCCCTTCATTGCTTTTCTATGACCTTTATTTTCCGGGGAAAAACTATCAAATACATATTCCTATATACTTCTGATCTTTCTCCCTGCTTCCCTCCATGATTCATCTCATATCCTGTGATTAATTATCTTTTAAAACCAATATGTTTATGATTCATAAGCACATTTATTGCAAAGATACCCATTGTTTAATGATTTGCTATTTTCAGTCTATAAAATTCCCCTAGGTTGGGAGTAGACCATGTTACTGGGGTTTTTCCTTTTTTTTTTAAAGAGTCAAATTTTATTTCTGTATTTTGTTAAAAAAAAAGCTTCAGGTAATATTGAGTTTTATCTAGACTATATATATGTAACTATGTTTGCATGTACACAACACATAATTTAACATCTTTTTGTATGAGATCATATTTCTTTATGTCACTGTTTTTCTCTATTGCTTCAAAATCCTTAAGATAAATATTGCCCTTTCCTTTCAGCATTAAAATGTTGAAAAGCCCTGATTATTTAGTACAAAAATCTAGTCTGAGAAGCATCTGATGAACATGTTTGCTAAATTATACAGTCAAAAAAGAAGTAGGTAGACTTAAATTCAATCATAGGCTATCATTATCACTATTTTCCCGTTCATCATCTATTTGCTCGAGCGGGCACCAGTAATATCTCCATATGTCCTGTCTCATGCTAGTAGAGCCTAAGGGCATCTGCTCGCTCCAGGAACACAAGGAGCCTCAAACCATTATATTAGGTCATTCCCTAATTATATTAGGTCATGGGAATGACCTAATATAATTGTTACTGGTATTTGGCATATCAAGTACGACATGGGTAGCTTTCCAGGCTTGCCATGTGGGTGGCATACTCTAGTAGTCACCTCTAAATACAGCATTGATTGATGAACCTTGTGGCCGCTTGAGCCGGGCTGTGATAGGCTCGTCTGCTGGGTGGAGTTCTGACGAGAGGGAAGTTCGTATGTATGACGGCCCTCATGGAGTGCGGGGGGTGGGGGGGGGTCGTCTGGCTTGTTGCGAGGCTCTGCTGGGGTGGCGGACCAGGGTTAAAACCCACCATCCCTCTTGGGCGCTTCGTGACCTGCTGGGCACAGGGAGAGAAAGTAGCAGCTCTGCCCCATGTCTGTGAGTATCTGGAAAATTCTACCTAGCCTATGGGAAAAGAGAGTTAATGATGCAGAGTTAGCTCAAAATCTAAGTCTACTCTTTTAGATGTTTAGTGTTTACTTATGCTTTTTGCTTTTCAATCCCTGCTCACTTGCTACCACTATCTGCTGGTTTTTGTCATTGATTTTGGTGATCACAAAGAAACAGGCCTTTGTGTTTCCTGGAGCACTTTACTTAGGAAAAACACCCAGACACCAGAAGCAATAAAGTTGTCATACCAAGTCCTTGTTTAAAATTATCCATGGGTTCTTGGAAAATAGTTCATTGGGAAACATTTCTATAAAAAACATTTTTACTTTTGATGAATATAAACATTTCTAAAGATAAAATGATTGAGTGATAGTTTATAAGCTATAATAAGTGAAATGTCCCAGGAATCCTCAGAAATAAGACAAACAAAACAATTACAGGTTTGGAAGGTCACTTCCACGGCAGAGCCTGGCAAGCTACCCGTGTCATATTTGATATTCCAGATACCAGTAGCAATTATAGACCTCATTCCCATGACCTGATGGAATGGTTTGAGGCTCTTTATGTTCCTGGAGCAAGCAGGTGTCCTTGGGCTCTACTTGCATGAGACAGGTCATATGGATATGTTACTGGTGCCCGCTCGAGCAAATCGATGATGAATGGGAAGACAGTGATACAGTGATATAGTGAAGGTCACTTTAAAAATAGAATAGCTTTTTCCCCACACCCACGCCAGCACAGGTTGTTCTTGCTGTTTTGGATGTGTGCCAGTCTCTGTGGTCTGTGACTCTCATCCACTGTTGGTGGGAGTGCCGACTGGTCCAGCCCTTTGGAAAACAATGTGGGCATCCTCCGAAAACTAGATATTGAGCTCCCATTTGATCCAGCAATAGCACTCCTGGGAATATACCCGAGAGACCGAAAAACACATAGCAGAAACACTATCTGTACTTCTTTATTCATCTCTGCACTATTCACTATAGCTAGAATCTGGAAACAACCTAAATGCCCGAGAACAGAGGACTGGCTAAAGAAACTGTGGTTCATCTACACTATGGAATACTAAGCAGCTGTCAGAAAAGATGAAATTATAAAATTTACCTGCAAATGGATGGACATGGAGACTATCATGCTGAGTGAAATTAGTCAGAAGGAGAAGGACAGATATAGAATGACTGCATTCGTTAATAGGATATAAATAGATACCAGTGTTTTACTAAGTGTGGGAAATGGTAATGGCAGATTAAAACTCACCATTGAATATACACAATGAGACTTAAGTGATAAACTCTAAATATCTTCAGGGCTAGCCACAATGTGTAAAAGAAGAGGGAGAGAGATGCAGAGACAGACAGAAAGAGAGGAAACTGGGGTACCTGCTATTGAGGCAGCCTGGGGGGGGGCGGGAGGGGGTGGGGTACACTGGTGGTGGAAATGGGGCACTGGTGGAGGGATGGGTGCTGGAATACTGAATTACCAAGAACAAACTATGAACACCTTTGTAATTGTATGTCTCACGGTATTATAATAAAAAATTAAAAAAATAGAATAGCTTGGAAGTGGGGTGGGTGGGCAATGTGGGGATCAGAAGTAACACGAGAGTATAGAAGGAGCAGGTTGGTGGTTGTAAAGTGAGGTACACCATCAATTGCAATAAACCACACTGAGGGAGGAGTGAGGGAAAGGAAGATCAGGACAGAGGTGAAGTAAGCACACGGTGGAAGGGCATGTGCACTTCCTTGATGATGGTGTGCAGTAACTTTATACATCAATACACTGGAAGCTTAAACACCATTGTAGCCATATTACCCAGAATATTTAAAACTAGACTAATATATTCAGAATGGCTCTAGTCAAATAAACCACAAGACCTTGCAGAATAAAGTTACATTGTTTCCTGGAAAGCACATGTTTTAAAAATATAGAAAGCAAGCAAATGATTGGAACAAATCATATAGTAATGGTTTCTCCTGGGGAAGAACATCGATTGTAATAATGGGAGCATTGGAGGTGTTTTGAGTAATCTGTTTATTGACCTGTGTGGTGTATTTTTGGGCATGTTAGTAATACATAAAATCAGCAATAGGATACTTTAGCATCTTCAGTGCCGAGCCCATGCAACATGATATCCACAGGAAGAACATAGAAGTTAGGGAACTGATCTTTCCCAACTCCGAATCCTGCTCACCATTCCTGTCTGACCCTAATTATCTTCCCATCTAAGACTCTCTAACTATCCGATTCATGTTAGTCCTCTTTGTCTCTACATTATTTAATTGCTAGTTAGTATTTGGGCCAAGGATATGTAGGTACCTTTACCAAACATTATTTTGAATGTTTTTGAATAAATTTAATTCTTTTAATTAAGTTATTTGGATTGATCGATTCAATTGAATTAATTTTGTATGGAAATGAGAGGAAATTTTGGATAATATTAATATTAGAATTAACAATGTGAATAAAAATATGGCTGTTCTCAGTGTGGGTAATATTTACCCATATTCTGCTGCAGTCTAGAAAAGGATGAAAAAGATAAAAAAGAGAATTCAGCGTTCTTGTTTGTTTGAGTTAAGCAGCCTATAGGTCTCTTCATGACTTCATGGTGAACGATTTCTTCTTAGGTGTTGAACCTTCTAGCTTTCTATGGAAGTCAAACCATTGGCTCTCCTAGTTTCTAAGGTTTTAAATTACTTTTGGAATATAACATAACTTCCTACAACTTGTGTGCTGTGTTCATGTGCTCTCTCTCTCTCTCTCTGTGTGTGTGTGTGTCTCTGCATCTCTCTTCTCTCTTTTCTCTCTCTCACTCTTTCTCTATCTCACACTCATTAATTTTTAAATAATTCACCTGTTTATGGGCATCTAGGTAACATTGCTAGATCATACACTAATTCTATTTAAAACTTTTAGGAATTTCTGTACTGTTTTCCATAGCAATTTACCATTTTATAATCTTAGCAAAATTTCACTATATCCTCACCAGCACTTGCTAATTTTCTGTTTAAAGTTATAGCATAACGAATGATTCTAATGAGTGTGAGGTGATTAATCAAATTGTGGCTTTGATTAGCATTTCTTTCATGATTAGTAATGTCAGGGATCTTTTTACATCCTTCATAGATTTATGAAGTAGTCATAAATCTTTATCACCTTTAGATAAATATCTATTCATTACTTTTTCCATTTATCACTAGATTTTTTTGCCCAGCCATAGAACTAAACTATATATTTACAGAAAATATGTTTTATATATTCTGTATATTTTATCAGATATGGCTCATTTTGTTTTTCTTTTGTGAACACTGAAACTTCTCATTTTGTTCAACAGTTTTCTTGTTATACATATTTATAGCCTATCTGTCTGTCTATCTATCTATGTATCTATGTATCTATCCATCTATCTATCTGTCTGTCTGTCTGTCTGTCTGTCTGTCTATCTATCTATCTATCTATCTATCTATCTATCTATCTATCTATCTATCTATCTATCTATCACCTGTCTGTCTATCTGTCTGTCTGTCTGTCTGTCTATCTATCTGTCTATCTGTCTATCTATCTTTGCTTTTGGGTCACACTTGACAATGCTCAGGGGTTACTCCTGGCTCTGCACTTGCGAATTACTCCTTGTGATTCTGGGCGACCATATGGGATGCCAGAGATCAAAACTGAGGCAGTTTATGCAAGACAAATGCCCTACCCACTGAATTACTGCTCTGGTCCCAGTTTCCTTGTAGTATTGATTGGAGAGGATGAAACTTGAGCTCGGGTCATTGTACAGTTTTCACCGTCTTCTAGGAAATTAGTATATATAAACTGTGCCATTCTGAGTGAGTGTGAATATGTCTGTGAGTATAGGGATATAAATTGACCCTCTGATAAATGGTGGCCTGTATCTTGAGCTACCAGAACAGACTCTGAATGCTTCTTCAACACTGAAAAACAAGAAACAGGTGGGAAAAGAAATGAATATAACTATTGATTATATCTAGATATTTGATATTTTATGACCAAAAATATTCCCTAAAACTGTTATATTGTTTATATTTGTCAAAAGTAAAATTTCTCAAAGTTCCACTTTCCAAGAATCCATGTGTCTATGGACAGAATTTACTTAGTTCATGTTTTTTGGCTTCCAGATTTGTAAATGTTTGTAGTACAAGTATTTTTTAAACAAGGTCATGCTGACACCACATACTAAACATTGCTTGTGTTTTAAATCTTGATTTGGACACTTATTCCCTGCTTAATCTTGTGCAACTTCTTTGACATTTGGAAAGGGGATAATATAGAACTTCCTATAAAATGGAGTTGTTCATATAGAAAAAGAAAGTTAATATGTTAATGCATTAGCTATTATATTTAGCAAGTGATATTCAAAAAATTCTTAAAAGTATTATATCTAGAAGAACTATATATATTATGTAAAAGGCATCTCTCATAGGTAAAAAGCCATTCTACTTGTTTTTCTTTCCCCCTCTGAGATATGGTTTCATGGCAAATGTTTGACCTAATCTGACATGCAGATAAACTGTTTCCTAGAGTATGCATTTATAGTCAAGATATACCTGTATTTCTAACTCCGTACCCCATTTATTCATTTATTTTTTGGTCTTTTTGGGGGGGTCACATGCAGCAGTGCTCAGGGGTTGCTCCTGACTCTGCTCTCAGGAATTACTCCTGGAGTTGCTCGGCGGGACCATGCCGGGAATCAAACCCAGCATCGCTGCATTCAAAGAAATGCCCTACCTATTATTCTATTGCTCCAGTCCCCCTGTATCTTAATTTATCATAGATTTGAGGATTATCATCTGCCAGTAATTTCTCAAATCCAAAATTTAATAACATATCCTGATATAAAGTGGGAAGTAGGGCATACAAACATGTAAAAGAAAAAATATATGAACACATCATGTAGATCACAGGATGTAGTGAGAATGTCACTTTGAAGGTTCAGAAATCTGCCTTCTCAGAGTGCACATTGCCGAGGATAATTGGAATGTGGCCCAGAAAAACAACGTGAGGCCCTTTGACAAGGACATGGAATGAAGAGTGCCTCCACGGTCTGCTCTTCAGTATTTCATTGTTTTCTAGTAATTGTAAATAAGCTTGGGATGAAACAAATGAATTCATTCATAATTTGGAAAAACATAAATTTGTCTACAAGGTGTATCCATTTAGATAAGCTGGGTCTAGTAAAATATAATGCAAGCCAATATATAACTTAAAACTTTCTAATGACCACATTAAAAAGGTAAAAATAAAAAGTAGACACTTCAATAGCATTACTGAAAACCACAGTGTCAAAAGTTACTTAAAAATAAAGTGCAGGTGCGTGGGTGGGAGGGAAATATGGCAAGGTGGGGTTCCTTGGTGGAGGAGAGTGGGCACTGAATAACTCACAGTGAGTTAGTAAAAGTGGGTAGAAATAATGGTTTTGTGGATAGGTCACTTGCCTTTGCACATGGTTGAACCAAGTTTGATCACCCCAAACGGTTCCCTGAGCCCTACCAGGAGTGTTTCCTGAGCACGGAGGTGCATATGGCCCCAAACAAAAAACGTGAGGAAATAGTTCAAATTAATTTTAGTGAAATCTTTTCAATATTATTTTAGCATGTTAACAAAAAAATATTAATGGTACATTTAGAGATCTTTTGGGGGTACTTCTTTAAAATTTATTGTGCAGTTGTTTTTTTTTTTTTTTTTTTTTTTTTGCTTTTTGGATCACACCCTGCAATGCTCAGGGGTTACTCCTGGCTCTACACTTCAAGAATTACTCCTGGCGGTGCTCAGGGGACCATATGGGATGCCGGGGATCCAACCTGAGCCGGCTGCGTGCAAGGCAAACACCCTACCCGCTGTGCTATCGTTCCGGTCCCTTATTGTGCAGTTTATAGTTACAGCATATCCCATTCTGAATAAATTTTGATAGAAAAATTTTGACCTATATTTAAATTACATATGACTCTTACAAGTAATTCAAAAGATACATTAATATTTTCAAATAATTGAATTCCTTGTAAATTTCGAGATTAATATTTAAAATTAGTTTTAAAGAAAAATAAAGTACAATTTCAGTTTCTAAGTCATTAGCATAGCTTATTTTTATTTCTTATTTCATTGGCTGTGTTTATAATACTTTGTATATTTAGAATTATCACCTCATACCTCAATAAATGTATGTTCCACACTAATAAAT
Organism: Cryptotis parvus; assembly: GCA_021461705.1. Taxonomy (NCBI): domain Eukaryota; kingdom Metazoa; phylum Chordata; class Mammalia; order Eulipotyphla; family Soricidae; genus Cryptotis; species Cryptotis parvus. Next base: position 107,980 of record JAJIBD010025289.1, on the reverse strand, counting down.
GGATGTTCGTCATAAACAAAGACTCAACAGCAAAGTTCTAACACCAGCTATTAGCATCAACTCCACCCTTCAACTGTCCCTTCCTATTTTCCTGTGCTCTGGCCTTTTTGGTTCTTGAACTTTAAGAGTTACTGTGTGTTTTATTATTGCTTTATCTGTCTTCTACTTATGAGTGACATTACAGTTTTCTGTAGTTATATAGCTATTGAACAGCCTGGAGCAGCTTGGAGGTAACTGTTTCTCTTTAAATAAATAAGCGTCATTTCCCATAATGTAGCTGAGTAATAAACTCCTAACTATAGTATCAGAGTAGATCCATGAAGTAGTTCATATACTTTATTAGTTTTTCATAATTCTGTTCTTACGAATTTGTCGTAAAGTCACTTGTTTTCTGAGGCTGCGCTGATGCTTCCACATGCTTTTAGCCAAAGATTAGTGTAAGGGCTGGAGAGCAGGTATGTGAAAGAATTCACTGAGATTATTATAAGCAAAAAAGTTTAGTAAGACAGAAAAGTGGGCCAGAGAGATAGTAAAGTGAATAAGGCGCTGGCCTTGCCTGCGGCCCACACTGGAACTCCATCAGGAAAGATTCCTGAGCACGGAGCCCTAAGTAAGCCATGAGCACATTTAGGTTAGGTGCAGCACCCAAGGGCCCCATGCTTTACCTTTTAAAAAGAGAAAAGAAATTTGGAGAAACAATCTAAAGAGTTTCTTTAGAATGGAAAGGTGAAAAGAGATGGTCAGTTTCCCCCAAGAAGCAGAATTTAAAAAGTAGAAATTTGGCCCTAATTGTAATTGTCCTAAAGTCAACGTTGACAGGCTGGCGTTGTTAGGAATATTGGTGGCATACATTTCTCTTTGAGGTCCCAGCCAGTATCCTGTTGTAAGTCATCTTTGATGACTGATTTTTCTCTGGAGATTTAGTTATAGGCTGGCATCAGATGCCCATCCTATGCTTCCCATGAAAATAGGAAAAAATTCTCTCTTGCTCCCCATCTAACTCTCAGAATGGAGGTTCTGCTACTGGTACTCATCAGTCAGTTCTCAGCCATCTTCCTACTTGCCTTTAAGCAGCATGGATGCAGCGAGCACCTTTACCTGGACATCTTTTCTGCAGTTCACGACCTCGTGTCCTGCTGAATCCTCTCCTGAAGTGGTCATGCCAATGGATTTGAACTGATGTCCTCACGCTGGATCTGGAGACTAGAGTTGGAATCTTTAACAGGTCACTTACTGCCTGGAAATTCATCACCTAGGTTCTCTGTACCTAGCTGCCTGCTAATGTCTGGAATTTTAAGTCTGAATTGGCCAAGATTAAGAAATCAATAAGGAAAAAGACTTCTGGTTTGGAATTTTTTAACTTTCACTTTGTGAAAGTTCATTTCACAAAGTGAAAGTTAAAAAGATGAATGTTCAAACGTTCATCTTTTCCATTTAAGATTGCTAAAAAGAATGGACACCCCGACCCCTCAGCATCCCGATGGGGAGTCTGTTTCCTTCCCAGGTCGGAGCCTGTTTGTCCGCCAGCTGACGTCAGCTGTGTCTGGAGAACCTCTTGTTTGATTTGAAGAGCAGAGCTTTACCTTCCTCCGGCTCGTGGTGAGGAAACCTGCTGTTCCATTGGGCTTCCAGGAGACCTGGGTGGTGAGGGGCTGACGCCATCAGCGGGTTGCATTACCTTTTCCACGGGGAAGGAGCCACATCCGGGGCCTTTCATCCTGCCTGGGGCTGGGGGGTGAAGTGGGGAGAGGTCAGAGTGAGGCTGGGTGAGGGGGAACCCTCAGGCTCCCCCCCCCCGCCCCCAGGGAGCAAGGGGACAGGAAATTGGCTGGGGACGGGGCCAGCGGACCTGGACCCAGAGGAAACCGGAACTGAATATCCTTTGGGTCCTTCGCCCCTGGACTTGGAATGTCCACATTGCCGTCACCCGGGTCAGCCAGAGTTCGGGCCCAGCACAGACCTGGCTTCCCTGTGGCAAAAAAATCGCCACCCAAGCGCTTGTGTTCCTAAACCACACCTGCTGCAGCAGCAGGTTTCAGAACCCGCTTTCCGCAACAGGTGCGCCCCATGCAAACTACAGCCACAGATGTCCCAGCCAGCGGGCCTGGCAGGTGTCCGCCACCGATGTCTGTTTCCTTAGTGGCTGGCAGCGTGAGGGAGAACTGATCATTTGAACTGATCATGCTGGATCTGGAGACTAGAGTTGGAACTCTTTAACAGGTCACTTACTTCCTGGAAATTCATCACCTAGGTTCTCTGCCTGGGCCTTGTCTAGTGACACAGACACTAGAACCCCCTGAACCCCGAGACCCCCTGCCTGGGCCTTGTCTAGTGACACAGAGTCCGGAGGGCTGTGCTCAGTGGGGGCTTCCTGGGCCAGTGCCCCCAGCTCCAGTCTGGCGCACAATCATGCCGTTGTTTCCTGTTTTCACTGCACGCATTGGCATTTTTGGGGGTGCGTGTGCTTTGCCAAAACTTGCTGAAAACATTTTAATTCATGATCTTAGGTAACCTTCCCGGCAAGGGAGACTGAGACTGAGAAATTCTGCCCAAGAATTTCTTCTTCTTGGAAGTGTTTGCTTAGCACACAGGTGTCTTGGGCTTGATCCCGGGACCCCACATCCCCAAGCCCCACTGGGTACAACCAACATGCACTGAACCAGAATTAATCCCCAATGCACACGACTAACCCTGTCCCCCACAAAAAAATTTGGGGGGGGGTGGGCAGAGAGAGATGGTATAGTGTTAAGATGCGTGGCTGGTACATGGTTGACCCTGGCTCAATCCCGAACACTGCCAGGGGATCCCTTTGGCATTGCCAGGAGTGACCTCTGAGCACTGCCAGCTGTGCCCATTTTTCAGCTCCCCCAAAAGAATCCTGCCCAAGGCTACCTGGTAAGAAAATTGACTCTGGAGTTAAGTGCTGAGAGCTGGCACCACTGATTCTGCCAGCTTGCAGGCGTTGCTCCAGCTCTGGCTGCTAGAGTCACTGGGGATCACAGCCCGACCCTCTGCTTTCGGGTTCTGGCCCCAGAATGCCTTCGAGGCTTCCGGCGCCCCCAGCACTGTGGCCACTGTGACTCAGGAGCACCTGGCACTTGTGGCCTTGCCGGAAAGACCGTGCCTGAGTTTGGGCTGCCGTGAGCTTCCCTCGGCCCCTTCCCAAGGCCCCGTGCTATCCATTGCGCTTCCATTACCAGGGAAGAACAAGCCAGTGAGTTTCATAAATCATGGTTCTGTTTATGTTTGAGATGCCGAGGCTAAATATTTATGGCTGTAAGTACGAGCCAAAGGCTCTGCCTTGATTCGAGTCATAACCGAACACAGGTGCATTGGAAGACCACTGCCCGCGGCCCGCGAGTGCCCACACCCAGGCCCAGCTCCACAAGCTCTCGGACAGCACCCGGGGCTGCTGATCAAAGTATTAAGATTTATCACACATACCTTTGGAAATCAAAAGTGCAGAGACGTTTAATTTATGGTCTTATTGAGAGCTCTTATATAATTTCTGTGATTCATTCACCTTTGTGATCCCGTGGTATAGGGACAAAGGTGTAGGCGAGAGGAGAACCGTGATTTACAAAAGCACATAAGCACATTGTGTACTGGCATGGATTGTGTCTCCTCTTGAGTCTAGTTCCTCGCCCGCCTTCCTGGGAAAGGACCCTTGGGCGAGAGATCACAGGAGCTTTAGGTGATACTGATGGACAGGCCCTCTCAGGACAACGAAACTGCAGTGTCAGAAAGTGGACTCTGGCTTTAGTAGGTTTTTGGCTTTTTGGGCTCACACCTGGCGATGCTCAGGGGTTCTCCTGACTCTGCTGCACGCAGGGAGTTACTCCTGGCAGAGCTCAGGGGACCTTGCAGGATGATGGGGATTGAACTTGGTTGGCTCTGTGTAAGACAATCACCCTCTCTGTGGCTCTAGCTCTCAATCAAGGTCATTTTGATTAAATAAAACTTGCTTACAGTGCTCAGAGGTGACTACAAGAGTATGCCACCTGCATGGCAGAGCCTGGCAAGCTACCCGTATCGTATTTGAAATGCCAAATACTAGTAACAATTATAGACCTCATTCCCATGACCTGGCGGAATGGTTTGAGGCTCTTTATGTTCCTGGAGTGAGCAGATGCCTTGGGCTACACTAGCATGAGACAGGACATATGAAGATGTTACTGATGCCCGCTCGAGCAAATCGATGATGAACGGGAAGACAGTGATACAGTGAAAAAGAATGAAAAGCTTTTTTTGATACATTTATACCATTTTTATATTTATGTGTAATGAATATAATAAAGAACCTCATATTTTTCTTAATGCTATGACTTTTGTTATACCTGTGTAAATTTCATAATGGAAGCAAGTATACATCAAGGATTAATTTTTGATACGTTGGATAAGTTTAAAATTGGTGTGACAGAGCACATCAAGCACTTGATAAGGGGCTTATAAACTTATAAATAACTATATGATTTATTTCATTGATTTAATACTTAAACATGACAATTCAGTCCAATGCCTTTTGATGAATTAGAGCATGATAAAATTTCCTGGCAAGCTATGATATAGACTGTTGCTTATGATGAATTTCTATCAATTGAGAAATGGATCGTATTTCTGGGAAAGGTGTCTTAAAGAATTTCTTATCATTTTCAATTCTTGGGTTTCTTGGCATTTACTATTGAATAATTATTTCTAGATAATTTAATCAGAAACCTGACATTGTAAAGGCGAAACTCAATCTCACAGAATTTATATTTTCTAGAATAAGGTATTCTTATAATATTTTTCTGTTATACTTCTAATCCTACTTCAGTTGAATATGTTGCTATTGGCTTATAACTTAGTTCATCTACGCAGGCTAGGCTTGGTTAATGTTTATGAATTCCAATTGGATTGTTTTTTCACTTCTTATTTTATTTCATGTATGGTGCATTCATTCATTACTTTATAAATTAAACTTATATGCCCCCAAAGTGCTAAGTGTATAAATAAAATAGCATATTAAATATAGTAAGGAAATCTATTTTAAAAGTGGAGAATCATAAAGTACTTAATGAAATATTTTATTGATTTATATTTTAATTTAGGAACAACTATAACTTTACTGAGTTTGCCTTTGGATTCACTTAGTGATAGATGTCAAAGAGATAGTCTCTCCAGAGAAACTCATTCAAATTCAATATTTGAATTACAGCTTCTGAAGTACAGGAAAACAATCTCTGTCAAGTATCACAAACAGCATGAAGAAACATCTGGAGTAGCTGGGGTTAATCCATCTCTGCTTTGAAGCACAGTTCTACTAGACAAACGAGTATCTAGTTGTTCTATCTCAGATGGCTCCGGGGACTATATTATGTCACATCTCAGAATTCAGTCTTGCATGAATAGAAAGTACAGGACAGGTTTATCATCCTCATATGACAAATTGGGTCTCCTTTGAGGCCCTGAATGTGATTTTGGTGTTTGAACTCAACATTAATTCCTAATGAGATGATTCCTTTCTTCCATTGCTTACCAGGGTGTCATCAGTAGTGGTAATTAGTGGCTAGGCTTTATTTCTCAGTTCTGAATTCTTCTGAACACAAGCTTGTGACTTTCAGTCTCTGAACTCATTTTTTTGCAATATTATGGGTGAAATCCAGGTTTCAGACATGTAAAGTATGAATTTTGCCCCTGGACATATTATTGGTGCTCGGATTCTTTCTTTTTTTATTAATTTTTTAAAATTTATTTTTGACAATTACAAAAATGTTCATGTTTGGGTTTAAAGCCATACAGTGTTCCAGCACCCATCCCTCCACCAGTGCCCACCTCCCACCACCAATGTCCCGACACCCTCCCCCTCCCCTAGCCTGCCTCCATGGCAGGTTCTCCATCTCTTTTCTCTCCCTCTCTTTCTCTCTCTCTCTCTCTCTCTCTCTCTCTCTCTCTCTCTCTCTCCCTCCCTCCCTCTCTTATATGTTGTGGGTGGTAATAGACTTTTGGCAATCATTGGTTCACTGTTCCTTTCTCTGTCTTACCTGACCTCTGCTCCCACACATTTGTGGTAGTTTCCACCTTTGGCAAGACCTCCTGATCTTGAGAACTTTATGAGTGGACTCTATATGTTGACCTGCTCTTTCTGCTTGGCATAGTCTTACCATAAACAATTCCATAGATCTATGGTTAGGGGCACTTCTGGGAAATAATCAGCTGATAGTTTTTTACATGAAGCAAGTGATTTTAGAATGTGAAGGATGTTTAGATTTACTTTGACTCTAAGAATATCTTCTATATTTTTAAATTTTGATGCCACATAAAATAGGAGCAAATGATTATATTTTAAATGTAGACTATTTGATGAAAATTAGTTTTGGACACTTTTAGCTGTGTGACCTTGAAGATGCTACTTAACCTTTCTAAAGTTAATTTAGAGCTAATTAGTTGGCAGAAACCTAACTCAATGCCAGGAATAGCCTCAACTTCACTTGCCTACTTTTCTCTAGATTTTTTTGTACAATATGTGTATAGATCTCTTTATTGTAGATTTCTTTTTTAAAGGATATTTAGGAAACCAATATGCCCATGATTAACAAAATTCCTAACTTATAAAGTACTAAATAAAAGGTAACTGGTGCACTCTAACTATATCTGTTACTATGACAACAACTGCTGTTATTTTTGATACTTTGATGCCTGTAATCAGATAGCATATTTTAAATTTTCTACACCAAGAACTTTATATACATTATTTTGTTAAATTCCTTTTTTTGTTTGTTTGATTTTTTGGGTCACAACCAGGGATGCCAGGGGTTACTCCTAGCTCTGCACTAAGGAATTTCTCCTGGCTGTACTCTGGAGAACCCTTAGGAATGGTGGGTATCGAACCAGGTGAGCCGTGTGCAAAGCAAACTCCCTACCCACTGTTTTTTCCAGTCCCTATTTTGTTAAATTTTTAAAAACAAACTATTGAGATGGGTACACACACTCATTATACATGCTGAAATCATGCATCAGAGCTCTTTCTATTTACTTCAAATTGTTTTCTTTAACACAGCTTAGCTTTCATGTTATTTCCTTAATCCTAGGACACAGTGCTTCTGGCTTTGGGAAGCCTCCTAGTATCTTAACATTTGACTTGGCAGCTCCATAAAGCAGCAGTCTATGGCAGAATAATTTCTAGTGGAGTCTCATATATTATTAAGGAGGCAACTCTTTGCCAGAAAGGGGAAGTATATAGAAAGGTTACTTGGGCACAGAAATCTAGAGGCTAATGAATGAAAAAGAAGTTCCTTGGGGTTGAAGGAGAATGAGGAAGTGAGGGCTGGCAACAATATCTTTTCTCTCCTCATTGAACAGTTCTTGCTTTTCCCTTTCACCTCTCCGTGTACTTCATTCCTCAGCCACGAAAGCATCTATTATCACAGTCACTAAAGGATAACAACGTTAAAGTTTCTTCTCACAGTTCTAACACAAGTAAAAATGCAAAGTAGTATCACTTTGTGTATATTACAGCCACCTGCATTTTGCTGTAAAGGATGCTGTCATCCCAATAGAATAGCTGGACTCCATTTTTAGGGGCCCCTCAGAGACCATTCCGCAAATATGAAAACTCTATGCTGTTTTTCTTCTTTTGAATACCCTTGGGCACTTTCTGTTCATGTATACTAATACTATATACTATTTTACTACTTTGAATAAGGAAATTAGTTTTCTGTTAGAAAATTTAATTTGAAATGAGTCAGTGACTTATACTGTCACTAGCTGTAGCTAAGGTGAAAGAGGTATGAGGCAAAGAGGAAATTTTTGCTAAGGTATGCATAATTTTTGTAAGGAATGAAAACACCGGTAAAGCAGAATTATTTCCAAGTACACTTTTGTAGTCAAGCATGAGTCCTATCTATAGAATTTTGATTAGAGAAATTTTCTGGCACAAACCTGATAAAAAGGGGGTTTTCTGTATATTACTTTTTGAGCTTCCAAAGATTTCTCAGAAAAGATAATTCATCTGATCAAGTTGCTGTATAAACCCACTGTGCATTTTAAAACAAAAACTTTTCTGACATTAAAAATGGTGCTGACTACCAAGATGGGGGGAAGAGTTCAACAACATCTTCTGTGCTATAAATTACAAAAGAGTATTTCTCTCTAGATTTTGAAACTCCTGAAAAAGCAGAGTAGATTGCAGATTTTGGATATTATATATTGTTTCACAACAGACCACAGATAAGCTGTAATGAAAATTACAGGCTACTACTGTAGATTCCTCATTCGCGACCTATAATTCATATAATGTGCTTATTATAGAAAGGAATGAAGAGATATCCAATTTCACAGCATCTGGATAGTGATTAGTGCTCCCACAACCTAAGATCATGCATTGTGGCTTCTTGATTACATGATTTGGACTCGGGTATTTAATACTTCTTCTAAACTTAAAGTATGTGTCACATGAAGCAAAGTGCCTGAGCTCTGCGATCTAAGAGACCTATCAGTTTGGGAATTAATTTGGGTGTGCTCTGGGCCAGAGCAATAGTCCAGCAGGTAGGACGCCTTGCGCGGCTGGCCCATGCTGGCCGGGTTCAATCCCCAGCATCCCATATGGTCCCCAGCACCTCCAGGAGTAATTCCTGAGTGCAGAGCCAGGAAAAAATCCCTGAGCATTGCCGGGTTGGACCCAAAACAGCCAAAAAAAAATTGAGTGTGCTCATAGTGGGGGTAATTGTAAGTGCTAAGGATAGCATGTGGAATGCATGGGTTTCTAAATCTTAAACTTTAAAATAAAGTCATTATGCACTTTACTAACAGGATGCCTTATGAAATCCAGTTATTTATAATATTGATTAGATTGGTGGTGGCATGATGGGCAAGAGCTTGTTGAAATGTAGCTATTGAGACATGGTCAGCAAATAAGTGCCTTCATCTGTCATTCTATCACCTATTACTAGACTTAAATTGGTGATAAGTTCTTATTTTATGCATTGAGATGTTGGCACCAAATTACTTTTGCCTTGGAATCCTTTATGGATTTCACATCAAAGTGACTGAAGCAAGACTACTGAACCTCTTGGTAACTTACAAATTGGATTAGTGACATTGTTATTCAAGGGCACTAGTTAATTTGTGTGTACTACCATTAGGGAAACTAACAGTCTTAAAAACATGTTCTCAAAATCTTGAAGATCTTGAATCAGGTGGGAAATACATATTATAGATAGCCATAAATTTAATTTTCTGAAACATATGTACATGATGTAAATCATTTATATATACATGTGTACACATATATTTGTCTCAGTATACAATATAACAATCTAGTGGAAAATATATCCATTGTAGGTATCCACTGAATTTAATTTCCTAAAACATTATGTATCTCTATGTGTGTATTCCAATACAGAACGTGATAATGAGGGTCAGGGACTTTTAATCTTGAAGTTTAAATTTTTATTTTCCCCAAGTATGAGAATTCGGATCTCTTTTCTGCAATGTAGAGCCAATACTAGTGCTTATTCTTGGGGTGCTGTGAAAGAAATGTGACAACACATGTCATATTCAACCTGAAGGCTATTTCTGGGAGCACTACCTAATGAAATCAACAGAGGGTCGTGATACCTCTGAAAAATGCAAATGGACATCAAGTTGGCCAGATTTGAGATGCTTCCTCAATTTCTGTGCTCCTGAGTAGTTTTTTTTTTAAGTTTTTGGGTCATACCCTGGCTCTGCACTCAGGAATTACTCCTGGTGGTTTTGTGGGAGCTGTATGGGATGCCGGGGAATGAACCAGGGTCGGCCAGGTTTTTCTGCTTCTCTGTTTCTGTTTGAATGTCCTATCTTCCTTGTCTATTGTGTTGGCTGCTTCTTGGTCTGCTACGGGGGCCTCTTGCTGCTTTCACAGAAGGACATAACACCTGCTACTCCCTGCCCAAGCTCTGCCAACCAGAAACACCCTTTACCTAATTTTAAGCCTACAAACATGCCACTTCACTGCTTCCATATAATCATGAACTACTCACTCTTATTCTAATTTGTTAAAAAGTAGCACAGCCATGTTCATATTGATTCCTATGGTGGACATTTGTACTTGAGCTAGACTACAATAAAAGCAGGGTATCTGCTGTCCCTTTAAATCTGTAACCATACATGAGCTCAATGTTAAATACTCTTAGCAATCTAACCGTCTTTCTTTAATTATATTCTATGCCTGTTTTACTACATTTTCTCTCTCTTCAGAGCCCATTGCCCACTCTTCATCTTCACTTTTCCTGATGCTCTTGCTTCCCGAGGTTTTGAGAAATCTTTAAGGCCATCAGAGAACTGAAATTTTTCTCCAGTGCAGATCATTTTTACTCGCATCCAAGCATCTCGTATTTCCACAGTATTCTTTAAGTTGTTTTCACTTCTCCCATACCAGTCTGATTTTGTGTGCCTTTGGAGAAAAATCTTGCTTTTCTTCTGTTCTCTCATAAAAAAAAAATCAAGTCTGGTCTTTGAGTCATCATTTCCCTATAAATGCTCTTATCAAGAGAAGCAAAGATTTCCACATGATTGGCTCCAGCGTTCTCTGACTAGGTCTATTAATAGCATTTGACCTAGTTGAGTACACACTTCTTGATGGATGGTCTTTATTTTTCTGCCAGGATATCATGCTGTTTATTTTCCTTATACCCCCCTTTCTCCTTTACTCATTTTTCTTTTCTCTGAACCTGTTTGTGAGGCATCAGTCTTTGATCTTCTGTTTCTTCTTGTATACACTGACCCATAGTCATAAGTCTGGTTTTATATCTTGTTTTTTTTTTTATAAATGTTTTCCATGGGAAATGCTTTGAGGCCATACTCAGCTGTGCTCTGGACTCTTTTCTGGCTTAGAACTTAGGGATCACTCTTGGCTGTGTTTTTTTTTCTTTTCTGTGTCACACCTGGCGACTCTCAGGGGTTACTCCTGGCTCTTCACTCAGGAACTACTCCTGGCAGTGCTTGGGGACCATATGGGATGCCAGGGGTTGAACCCTGGTCAGCCGCATGCAATGCAAATGCCCTACCCGCTGTGCCACTGCTCCGGCCCTGTTTTGAGACCAAATTCAGTGCCAGGGATTGAACCCAGGTCTGCTTGGTAAGGGCCTTACTTGCTATACTATCTCTCTGGTCAATAGTTTTGTGATTTTAAATGACATGAATGTGGTAATGGATCCCAAACTCATATCTTACCCAGGTCTTTAGCTATTTATTTATGTCTCCAGTTGCTTGATTAAATGGCCCCACAGAGATGGTTTATATAAAACAAAGATTCTCATCACAGATGGTGGCAATTCTACTCTTCCATTGTGGATGGCAGGCCTCGGGGTCTTTCTTGCTGCTGTTCTCCTTTACCCATGTTAAATCTAACAGTAAGCTTTCTTACTGTATTATGAAATGATGCTCACTCTCTAGCTGCTTCATATCAGTTCCAGTGCTATCACTCTGACCCTAGTCAGCTTTAGCTCCGGCCTGTACTGGAACAGTGTCTTTTTTTGCTTTTTGGGTCACACCGGCGATGCTCAGGGGTTACTCCTCACTCCCGCTCAGGATTACTCCTGGCTGTGCTCATATGGGATGCCGGGGATCGAACCCGGGCGGCATGGGCCAGCCATGTGCAAGGCAAGCGTCCCACCCGCTGGACTATCCCTCTGGCCCTGGAACAGTGTCTTTTACTTTTCTGTTTCTTTGCTTTTTTGGGTCACACCTGGTAATGCTCATGGGTTACTCCTGGCTCTGCACTCAGGAATTACTCCAGACAGTGCTTGGGGACTGTATGGGATGCTGAGGATCAAACCCAGGTCGCCGCATGCAAGGCAAGTGCCCTACCGCTGTGCTATTGCTTCAACCTTGAGCAGTGTCTTCTAACTAGCTCATCTCTTCTGCCACCTGCACCATAAGCACTGGAATGCAGCTTTACTAGTTAATTTATTACTTAAGCCAGATTTGTTGGTCCTTATTCCAATATTCCTGTGCCTTATTTTGCCTCCAAGTCAAAATAAGCCACAGGAATATTGGAATAAGGACCAACAAATCTGTTGAATAAAAAGTATAAAAGCCAAAATTCCTGTGGCTTATTTTGACTTGGAGGCAAAATAAGCCACTGAATCCTTTTCGACTTGGCCCACATTTTCTTTCTACTGTTGCCCTCTACTGCCTTCTTTTCTTTATATGGCTCCACTGAGCCTCTAAGTGCCTCCAAGTACACTCCTGCCTTTTCTCCTCTGCATATGCTTCTAGAGAGATTATATTTGCTTCAGTATTCATTTGACTATTCTTCCTTTTCTTTTAGTCTTTATCCTTCCAGTGACGACAGAATTCTCCATTTATCCTTTTAAAATTGTTTCATCATTGCATGAAACAACAACATATGTTTCAGAGGTTTTTGCTTCACTCATTTTCATGGAGTGTAATTTTCACTTCTCCCAACACCACAGTTCCAGTACTATCCAAACCTATAGATCCCTTTGTTCCAGTAGCCTCCTCCTCTTTTCTCTTGGTAACCATAAGTTTTCACAGTTACAGGTGTTTCTACTTGTATGGGGCATAAGCTGTTGAAACAAACCAAGTGGCAAAAGCACAATAAGACTCAGTATGTATCATAATCTTTTTCTTCTGCCATATTTATTTTTGTTTTGGGGCCATACATGGCGATGCTCAGGTGTTACTCCTGACCATATGGGGTGTCAGGTATCAAACCTTGCCACTGCAAAGCAAAGGCCCTACCTACTGGATTATCACTCTGACCCTTCTGGCATAATAATAGTACAACTAATAGTCTGCAAGGCATACTTATTATATACTCAGAATATTAAATTATTTGCTATACTATACTTTTATTTCAATTTACAGTTGAAAGAATGAAATTTTTCATATTCACTGTGGATAACATGTAGATCTCAATATGCTGTTTCCCCTGGGTGGAGACGTTCCCTGATGACTCAGTTACATATAATTAAAATATGATTCATTGTGAAAAATTAACATCACTATAATATAAGCATACTGCTCATTTGGCAGCAGAAGGGGAGAATTATGAACCATGAGGATGTGAGGTTTAGGAGACAAGCAGGAGAGCTGCAGCATTAAGATGTAGCTTCAGAGAACCAGACAAAGGGACAGACCCCCAGCTGTTCTGCTCCGTCCCACGTGGAACAGCCCATGGAGTCTCGGAGGAAACTGCTCAGCGCCTGGCTGAGTTAAAAAGTAGCTCCTAGGCTTAAACATACATGTGTGGGGAGGCCGCGCTGGCCAGACTTGCAGCGGAGATTTGGGCTCCTCCCCCCTTCATATCAGCGGGCAGGGCTACGCGGCCTCTGTAACCAGCAGAACCGGACAAGGGACAGACCAGACCCACAGTCTCACAAGAGGCTTAGATAATAATGTAGGTTAGGACCAGGTCCTTCCCAGGAGCTTTCACATTTATACACTGTAATGATCATTGTAGTTGCCAAAAACTGTGGCGGTTTATAGGGAAAGAGGAACTATAATGTCACACTAGAAGTCACTACTGAATATACACATAGAGACATCATAAACCGTAAATATCTGTAGGGCAAACCACAAAGTGTAAGAGAAAATACAGAGCCACAGAGAGAGAGAGAGAGAGAGAGAGAGAGAGAGAGGGAGAGAAAGATTTGGTGGGAGGGAGCTTTGGGATATTGGTGGTGGGAATAGGGCACTGGTGGAGTGATGGGTGCTGGAACACTGTATGACAGAGACCCAATTATGAACATCTTTGTAATTGTATATCTAATGGTAGTATAATCACTGTATCACTGTCTTCCTGTTCATCATCGATTTGCTCGAGTGGGCACCAGTAACATCTCCATATGTCCTGTCTCATGCAAGTAGAGCCCAAGGGCACCTGCTTGCTCCAGGAACATAAAGACCCTCAAACCATTCCACCAGGTCATGGGAATGAGGTCTATAATTGTTACTGGTATTTGGCATATCAAATATGACACGGGTAGCTTGCCAGGCTCTGCCGTGTGGATTGGATACTCATCTCTAAATCCAGCATTTATTGATGAATTGTGCAAGCCGGGCTGTGATAGGCTGGTCTGCTGGGTGGAGTTCTGATGAGGGGGAAGTCCAGATGTGGAAAATGGAGGCCCTCATGGAGTGGGGTGTCATCTGGCTTGATGACACCCCAGAAATCTTCAGATTTACAGTACTACTGTTAATGATGGCTGAGAGATAGTACAACAGGTAGGGCACTTGCCTTGCACTTGCCTGGGTTAAATTCCAGACACCCTATTGAGCCCATGAGTCCCCTGACCCAGGAATAATACGTGAGTACAGTCCAAGGGGAAGCAGGCTCTGGCTGTCACTTGCCAGGCTCTCAAAAAATAAGGAAAAAGAAAAATAATATTGTTAAGGATGACGTTCAGGAACACTGTATTCCAATTAAAAAGAAGAAAAAATTGGAACAAAGAGATTAAGTTAAAAAAAAGGACATAGCATTCAGATGAGTCTGGGGAGGAGGATGGGGAGCAGGAACTGCTACCGCCCAGAAAAGATGCCTAAGTCTCGAGATGGCTTCAGCGATTCAGGACATGAAGTTCACGGTCTCAGACTAGACCTTTTCGGCTCCTATATTGATACCATTTATACTTCTTTAAAGATCGATTTATCAGAGATACCTGTGAATTTCTCGAATTTGATCTCCCTACAGAGGGACCAAGACTTATATCTATTCTTATTTACCTGTTTTATCAGTATTCTTATAAGTATTGGTGGCTTTGACTTTTTTCACTGTATCACTGTATCACTTTCTTCCCATTTATCTTCGATTTGCTAGAGCAGGCACCAGTAACATCTCCATATGACCTGTCTCATGCAAGTAGAGCCCAAGGGCACCTGCTTGCTCCAGGAACATAAAGAGCCTCAAACCATTCCATCAGGTCATAGGAATGAGGTCTATAATTGTTACTGGTATTTGGCATATCAAATACGACACGGGTAGCTTGCCAGGCTCTGCCGTGTGGGTAGCATACTCTTGTAGTCATCTCAAAATCCAGCATTTATTGATGAACTGAGCAGCCACAAGCAGCCGTGCGAGCAGGGCTGTGATAGGCTGGTCTGTTGGGTGGAGTTCTGACGAGGAGGAAGTCCGGATGTGGAAAATGGAGGTCCTCATGGAGTGGGGGGTCGTCTGGCTTGTTGTGAGGCTCTGCTGGGGTGGTGGGCCAGGGCTAGAACCTGCCATCCCTCCCGGCACCTCATGAGTGGCTGGGCACAGTGAGAGTCAGTAGAAGCTCTGCCTCATGTCTGTCTCTTTGACTTTTTTAAATTTGTTTTTTTGGGTCACAATTGACTGTGCTCAGGTCTAATTCCTGGTTCTGTGTTCAGGGATCACTTCTGGTGGGCTCAGGGGACTCAATGGGATGCTGGAGATTACCCTGGTCAGCAGCATGAAAGACATGCTGTACAATACATCCAGCCCCACTAGAATTAAAAAAACATTTTTTTGTCAATCTATTTCTTAGTAAAGAATTATTGTAACATCACTATATGCTATAGCTTCATTTAGTTTCTAAGCTAGTGCTGATTTGTAATATCGGTTGTAGGTTATATAAACACAATGGTTGTTTGGGTTTGATAAGTGCTTGATAAAGCTTCAAGTACTGCACAAATTGCCTTTTAGATTATTACTTTATTTAAAAAAATTTATATGTAACGATTTCATACTGGCAACAAACTAATAAGACTAAAACATTTTAGCATGAGTCAATATCAAGAAATTGAAGTGGAAAATTGAGATTACAATGATCAGCTGGACAAAAAGTACTTAAATTAAGCAATTGAAACAGAACTTACTGTTTGGGGCTGAGTAATTATTATTCATTTCTCCATTTCTCCTCTGCCACTGTTATTACTGATTTAAATTCAGTGATCAAATGAGATTTTTTTAAAAAAAGAGATCATTATTATGCTGTTACAACTAGAGAGAAAAGTTACCAAATAGAGTAATGATAAAAAAAAAATACATGAAATAGGCAAGAGTTGATCTTTGTGTTTTGTATATGAAAATTTTAGATATTCATTCAGGAAAGAAGTTGAAAAGCTTCCAGGCAAAACTATCAGTAGGCTAGAGAACATAAATGAGAGAAATTGTATTGATGTAATAGAAGGTAGTACTGTGGGCATTAGGAAGGTGAAAGGGTTGAAGATGAAAGATAATTTATACTGGAGACCCAGGTGTAATGTTATATCATGGTTCCTGGAGTACCATTGGGAAAGACCTCAGAGAACTGAACTAGAAGCAGTCTTTAAACCATTGATAGGTGTGGCAGCGAAATCCAACCCAAAACAAAGAATGATTTTGGTTTAGGAATATATCTCACTAGTAGAGTACTTGCTTTAGATATGAATTGTAGTATAGACAAAAATTTAAAAGTCAAAAGGTACATGGAGTATTTAATTAACTGGTTTTCTGGGTGATTCTTAAATATTTTATTTCAAATAATATATTTTATCAACCGAAAATAATCAGAAATAGGGAAGCATGGCCTTGAAATATGAATAATTCCTTTGAGGGAAATTAGAAAGTTGAAATAGATTCATTGTTTTGAAATAATGATAAAGAATGATAATACTTGGGAACTTTACTTGGGTTACAGTAGGAAGAGTACTATATACTTTTTACATTGTTTTCTTGTTTTTGTAACACTCTATAGAGATTTACACTTTTATTTTCAGCTATGTTTCGGCAGAGGATAAGTAAGCCTGTACTGGACAAGCTCAGATATTAATTATCCATGTCTTCCTGATTCCCACATTCTTAACCCTGACCAACCATTTTCCAATCAAGCTTCTACAATATGAATATTCTTGAACTCCACCTGAGAACTATGAATATCCAGAGATAAAGTCTTTAAAAATCACTTATTTCAAGCAAATGCAGTTCTTATGCCAATATAATTTGCAATTCTCTGAACTACCAGTACTGTCTCTCTAGAGCTACTTAGACTTATAAAATTTACAAATGTCACAAGTAGAGTATCCTCCTTCATTTCTAAAGGTTATTTATTTATTTTTTGTATGGAATAAATTTTGCCTAGCTCTTGGACAAGAATTTTTTTTTATATTAACACATAGTTTCTGGGACCTTCAGATATGTCCCTGGAGCTGTAATTGTGTGATTCACATAGATCTATATTCAAATAGTAAAGAGACGTTTTCATTCTATCTCATTCTCTTCTTTTCAATAAGAATAAATGATACAGGCTCTTTTACCAGGTGACAACAGAATATGCACTATTTCTAAATGCCCGCCTTTCCCAGACACTGTCTCCTCCTTGATAAGCTGTCACATAGATCATTCTAGACAGTAAAGTCAATTATGGATAAAGGAGGCATGGAAGGTAAAGAGTTTAATAGAAGTAAAAAAATCAACTAAAAAGAGAAGTCTTCATGGGGCCGAAGACATAGTACAAAGAGTGAGGTATATGTAGTTTATCTCAGTCAATTCCTGGCACCACAAGATCTCTGAAGCACCCTTGGGTGCCATTGGTGGGCTTCAAGCATTACTAGGTGCTGCCCTGGAGTCCCTGAGCACCACTGGGATGGTGTAGATGATTCCTGTCACTGCAGAGGCCAAGCATCGAATCACCATCCCTGTTGACCAAAATCACCTGGAGGAGCCCCCTGGTCTCCTACGCACCACTTGGGAGAGATCTTCCATCATCCCCCCATCCCCAGCCACCACCACCACTCTCACACAACCCCGCAAACACACAGCGGAAAGAGAGAAGGCTGCCTGAGAATGCTGTTTTTGGTGGATCTCTCTCTCTTGTGGGCTCTTCATCAGTGGACATAACAAGTAGAATCTAGATGCTTAATTATCTGGGATTTTACACTAAAAACTGCATACAATTCTGACTTAAACATATTTAAAAATTGTTTAATTTCTGACAGCTCAAGAAATCTGAAAAGAAAATACTTCCGTTTACTTCTTTCAGAAATGCTCCCTACAGAGCTGATTAACCGGAGGTGGGGTGAGGAGTGAAGGGAATGGAGGTCAAACTAAAGGAACAGCAGTGGAGGTTTCTGAGCACTTTGGGGGAGAAGGAAGTGCAGTAACTTTGCATCATACCATAAATTTTATGGTATCCATATTCACAATCGACTATATCCACACGGTAACCAAGTTCATTGAAGTAGGGAGTTCAAGATGCCACTGTCTCACGTTCATTGATTTAAAGCAGCCAGATGCCATTGGGCTACACTGGCACGTGATAGGTTCAAATGGAAATGTTACTGGCGCCCGCTCGAGCAAATCAATGAACAGGATGTCAAGTGATCAAGTAAACCCATATTAACTAAACTATAATTAAAAGACACATGAGGCAGAGCTACCACTGGCTCTCCCTGTGCTCAGCCGATCATGAGCTGTCTAGGAGGGGAGGCAGGTTCTAGCCCTGACCCATCATCCCAATAGAGCCTCACAAGAAGCCTGAAAACCCCCACACCATGAGGGCTGCCATTTTCAACATCCTAGACTCCACTGGCCGTCAGAGCTCCAACCAAGAGAAAAGCTGATCTTTCCTAGGTTCATCAGTAAATGCATGAGTTGAGAGCCTACTACCGAGAGTATACCACCCACACGGCAGAGCCTGGCAAGCTACCTGTGTAGTATTTGATATGCCAAAAACCAGTAACATTTATAGACCTCATTCCCATGACCTGAAAGAATGGTTTGAGGCTCTTTGTGTTCCTAGGTCAAGAAGATGCCCTTGGGCTACACTAGCATCTGGACTCCATAGCTCATCAGAGCTCCACCAAAGAAGAAAAGCCCATCTCTCCCAGTTGCAAGCCACTGGTTCATCAGTAAATGCATGAAGTGAGAGCCTACTACTGAGAGTATACCACCTGCAGGACAGAGCCCGGCAAGCTACCCATGTTGTATTTGATATGCCAATTACCAGTAACAATTATAGACCTCATTCCCATGACCTAATGAAATGGGTTGAGGCTCTTTATGTTCCTGGTGCGAGCAGATGCCCTTGGGCTACACTACCATATAACAGGATGTATGGAGATATTACTGGTGCCCGCTCGAGCCAATTGATGAACAATGGGAAGACACTGTCACTGTCTTCCCGTTCATCATTGATTTGCTTGAGCGGGCCCCAACTATCTCCATATGTCCTGTCTCATGCTAGTAGAGCCCAAGGGGCATTGGCTTGCTCCAGGAACATAAAAAGAGCCTCAATCTATTGAGGAATGAGGTCTATAATTGTTACTGGTATTTGGCATATCAAATACAACACTGGTAGCTTGCCGAGGCTCTGCCGTGCAGGGAGCATACTCTGTAGTCATCTCTAAGTCCAGCATTTATTGATGAACCGCGCAACTCCAAGCGGCCGTGCTAGCTAGGCTGTGATAGGCTGGTCTGCTGGGTGGAGTTCTGACCAGAGAGAAGTCGGATGTGGAAAATGGAGGCCCCTCATGGAGTGGGGGTCGTCTGGCTTGTTGCAAGGCTCTGCTGGGTTGGCGGGCCAGGGCTAGAACACGCCATCCCTCCTGGGCACCTTGTGAGTGGCTGAGCACAGGGAGAGCAAGTAGCAGCTCTGCTCCATGGGCGGATGGATAGCCCAGCGGGGTAGGGCGTTTGCCTTGCACTCGGCCGGCCTGTGCTGGCCGGGTTCGATTTCCGGCATCCCATATGGTCGCCTGAGCACCGTCAGGAGTAATTCCTGAGTGCAGAGCCAGAAGAAACCCCTGAGCATTGCCGGGTGTAAAAAAAAAAAAAAAAGAACCGGCTTTGCAGAGACCAAATGCGCCCTGCAGTGAGGCGCATGAAGAAGTCTGCAATGCAAAAGACCCTCCATCCCCGTGGCAAACTTCTCACTGCAGCTTTCTGAGCACAAGCGTGCGTGGTGCTGGGGTGCCTGAATTGCAGCCATGGGAAGACAAATGAAGATAAATGATATAAGTGATAATCAAAAATTTTAAAAAGCAAAACCAAAATCACAATAGTGTCTAAACACAAATTCCTAGGCACAGTTTTCTCCCCTGATTTTATGAATGCTTTTATTTGCAAAATTTCTCAATGCAGTGACTTCCTATCTATGTTGTTAATGAAGGCTTTCCTGCAAGTTTCTCCTGGCTGTTACCTCTCTTGATCTTAAACACTATTTTTTCCTATCCTTGTATAGTCACACAGCAGAACTGGTGGCTGGGAGACCCACATGACTCACTCTCCTTGCCTTGTGTAAGTTCTTACTTCTCCCAGTTGGGCATTTAGGTTAATTAGACATGAATGACAATGATGTGAGTGAACTTATCATAGTTAATGTAGCTATTAGGAATACATTTCCATGAAGCATCTGTACATAATTTGGATAAAGAAGCAGGAAACTTGAAATATGTCCTACCTTAATTATTTTTCAAGCAGAAAACAATGCATTTTAGTGTGGAAATTTTACTTTTTTTGGTATCATTTGGGATTAAAAGATTATCTTGAACCTCACTCCAGGTTTGCTATGATAAGTATACGGTTCAGGGTTACCACTCAGATTTTTTTTCCTAAAATAAAAGTGAGATGAAGGGAAATGCCAGAAACAGACAAGTCAATAAACCAAAAATAAAAAGAATAAAAAAAAAGCAAAAATGTTTGAAAAGGTGGAGCAATTAAGGTCTTCAAGTGATTTTGGAACAATTTCAAAGATGACTTAGCAGTTATTATTTGCTCTTGGCTAGTTAAGACTTCAGTTGGAGGTAGGTTACAGACTAACATTTAGGCCTGGAAATGGCTCAGTAGCAGAAGCACCTGCCTTGTATGTGATAATCTTAGAGTTCAGTGCTTGGTTACACCTAGTATGGTTTCTGGTCTATTTTCTGAGAACTGTGGCACTGCAATAGTGTGTGTAAAATGTCTGCACTTCAGCCAGGTGTGTTTAGCACCACAACTAAAGTATGTGATGCCAGGGGGTCACAACAACTAACAGTGTGGGAGTGTTAGGCCATTGTGCAAACCCCAGTGAACACCATAATAAAGTGTGTAGGTACTACCATCAAGTATGTATAACTCCCAATCAACATCACACCACCAACAAAGAGAAGGATGGAAAACTACACAATAACAACACCAAAGCAACTACCATTTTTGATTCTTTGCTACGCATCAGATACCATATTAGGTATCATCCATCACATTTAATCCCTCACAGTCAACCTTAAGGAATGTATTGAATTATTCTGATTTCTATTTCATGGGAGTTTAGATGAAGAAACACAGTTGGACAGGTTCATTACTTTGCTGGAAGGTGAAACAGTTGGCAGTGTCAGAGCTTAAGCTTTTGCACAGATATATCTGACTCCATGGTTTACTTTTTACAAAGTATTTATTCTCTCTTTATTATATTTAGTTTTGGATCTTTCCTTTCAAGAGAGGAGTAAACAAACTAGAATCTGTTGAGGAGATCGTCACCTCGGTGACAAAGCATTTGATATATGAGTAAGGGTCAGCCTGGAGACAGCTTAGATGAGCTGGGGAATGACTAGGCTCCCCTGGTGTTGAAAACTGTCTCTGGGGATGGGGACGGTGACTTGATTTATATAGCTTGGAAGCAGGCTTTACTAGGGAAATGAGTCTGTCTTTATTAGTAATAGTGGGTGCCTCTTGTTGGAATGATTTCCAGAATATATGGTATAACCACTTGGTGGGGATCTTGTGTAGAGAGAATTGGATGGATGTTTGGACTAATATTTTTTTTGGTCCCATCAAAAACCTGAACCTATATTAATCTGGGAAACAAAATTACGGAACAGTTGTAAATCAAAACCCATCAATGACACATCATTTTCTTGTAAAATATATGAAAGAAGTTCCTTTCTTTCTTCTTTTTTTTAAATAGCCTGTCTTTACACTAGAGAACAGCTATTAAGAGAATAAAAAGCTTTGTCTGTTTAATTCATCGTCAGTTGTAGGTTCCTTGCCTGATACATGCCACACTGTTCCAGTTGAATGAATCAATGAGTAAGTCAGTGAATGGTAAATGACTTTAGAGTGAAACCTGAGAACATAATGACAAATCCTAACAATCAGAATAGTTTTTTTGAAATCTCTTGAAAAGTCCCTTGTATCTAATATTTTCTTTTGGGTAGTAGTCTTTATTGAATGAATAAGAGAATCTTTAACTGGAATAATCCTAATCATTTTTATGAGAGCTTAGAGTATCTCATACTTTCAAATAATTAAATTTTCTGAATGTACTTTCTACCTTATGGATACTGTACATGACTGAAAATCATCAGGGTCAGGTATGGGAAGAGATTTTAAACATTTTAAATGTGGTTGAAATTTCACATGGTAAGTGACCACTGTATAGGAACTGTGAATATATGAGTAATTATAGAGAGTAGATATTGGAGGAGATTTCATGGTTGTGCCCAGATATCACCAGGTTTTGTTTTTGTTTTGTTTTTGTTTTGGCTGGCGTGCACTAGTCTGATCCAACATGGCATTGTTATCATTTCTTACACCAGCTGTAGAGGACAAATCTCTCCATCACAGAATATTGAGTGTGTGTGCTATATGCTATTCAGGTATTGACCTACTCTAAATTCAGCAAGATTATACATCCTGCCTGAGGTCACTCGAAGTGCAATTTAGTTGGTTCTTACTCGTTCAGACCTATAACACACAGCTGTTTGAAATTTTTTATTTAATGTTTATTTGTGTCCTATTTAATGTTTCTATAGCATAACTGTTAAAAAGATTTTTATTTAATGTTTTATTTAACGTCTTTAATGGTTCTTGAGTCGCGTTTATTGTATTTAGGACTCAGATGTTGGCATCTGTTAAAGGATAATATATCCAACTTCTGTCTTCTTACTGTCCTTAAGGTTTTCAAGCTTAACATGCTACTTTGGAAGTTTTCTTTGACCAGATTCTGATGCTTTTTGTATGGGAGAAATCAACTTCTGTTATTACTGACCCATCTGTTTGCATAGCTATTACATAATTTAAAAAAGGAAAAAAAATCAGAGCACCTATTTTAGATACTTGACTTCTGCTTATGCTACCTGTTCAGTTGATCCTTATGATTCATATTCTCCTTTCTTCTCTAAAACAAAGTACTGAAACCCATAGACTGAGGCCACAATCAGAGTGAGGCTTTTCAGAATGTTATTGAGCAAATTTCTTTTCCAGTTTGGGGGTTGTTAACAAAAGTTGTTATCTCCAGGGATTATTTCATACAATAAATATACCCATACGTTACTTTTGAGAAATATTAGAGGTTTCATAGATCTGCGTGGATCTTTGATGGTGAAAATTTCTTGAGTTTTATAGGGATTAGCTGTTTCCTTTTGTTGCAGGTGGGAGCAGTGGGAATTCAGGAGGTTGTAACTTCTAGAGCAACCACTCAGGGGCTTGCCTTTGAGGGTTAGTTCTAACAGTCTGCCCCGGGATCTATGTTGTGTGCATGCTTACATTGCTACAGCCCTGCCTTTCCGCCTCGCCTCTGCCAAAGTCCCACCGGATCTTCCTGGTGTGCGGATTACTTTCTTCACTTGATCTTGGGGTGCTGTAGAACTCAGATTGCAATAAGGACTTTTCTCTTTTCAGCAAGGACAAGTTAGTCCTGACCTCTGTTCAGGGCCACAAATCGTCCTCTACCCTTAGAGAAAAGAGTTTCAGGAGAAGCAGAATAGTGTAGTAAAATAGGTTTATGTAGAGATTGTGAATGAAAAAAATCAATAGCATGCCCCAAATGAGATGCAGTCAGTTTGCAGTATGGGGACTCATTGCCATTTCGGATGTTTTCCCAAATGGCCCCCACTGGGGGCTCTCTATGTAGACAGAGTCTTTGTGAGGGTGTTAACAAGCTTTGAAGTTTTGACACTCCGCCCAATGTTCTTACTGCATCATTTTGTTCCTGCTGGAGCTTCTCTTCTCTGGAGGAGTCCAGCTTTCTCTGGGCTGGTATCACTGTATCACTGTCTTCCCGTTCATCATCGATTTGCTCGGCGGGCCCCAGTAACATCTCCATATGTGCTGTCTCATGCTAGTAGAGCCCAAGCATCTGCTTGCTCCAGGAACATAAAGAGCCTCAATCCATTCCAGAATGAGTCTATAAGTGTTACTGGTATTTGGCATATATATCAAATACAACACGGGTAGCTTGCCAGGCACTGCCGTGCAGGTAGCATACTCTTGTAGGCATCTCTAAGTCCAGCATTTATTGATGAACTGCGCAGCCACAAGTGGCCGCGTGAGCCGGGCGCTGATAGGCTTGTCTGCTGGGTGGAGGTCTGAGCGAGAGAAGTCCGGATGTGGAAAATGGAGGCCCTCATGGAGTGGGGGGGTCGTCTGGCTTGTTGCGAGGCTGTGCTGGGGTGGTGGGCCAGGACTAGGACCCACCATCCCTCCCCGGGCGCCTCGTGAGCAGCTGGTCACAGGGAGAGTCAGTAGCAGCTCTGCCCCATGTCTGCGAGTCATGGGCTGGTACTGGTATGAATTAGAGTCTCACCAGCTTCAGTTCCTCCATCTATAAAGAAGGTGTGTACTCCATGCTTTTTGGACCACATTAGGGCTAGTGACAGAGTAACTTCTGGGGTACACACAGTGGTGTTTGTTTTGGGGCCCCATCCAGAGGTACTTAGGACTCAGTTCTCACTCCACACTTTGAGATGACTCAAAGGCCTATATGGAGTACCTGGGATAAAAGGGGTCTGCCGCATGCAAGGCAAGTGCCTTAATCTGTGTACTCTCCCTTAGGCCCGTAAGAGGGTAGATTCTAAATTGCGTCTTTGTTTTACTTCTTCTTGATGCTAATTAACTGCCTACTCCCACTACACCCACCCCAATCTGCCTCCTCACTTCCTCAACACTTTTGTTCACTTCCAGAAATTTTGTTTTCTGGTTCTAGTGTACTAAAACCTAGAGCTGCACAACTGAGAGGGATAATTGCTTAGTTGCCTTAACAGTTGTTGCTCTAGTATTTTTTATAAAATTCGAGTTTTCCGTCTTGTAACATATTTCACATGTACTACCACTATTGCACTACACAAGAATTTCTATCATTTTTATAACCACTGTATCACTGTATCACTGTCTTCCCGTTCATCATCGATTTGCTCGAGCGGGCACCAGTAACATCTCCATATGTCCTGTCTCATGCAAGTAGAGCCCAAGGGCACCTGCTTGCTCCAGGAACATGAAGAGCCTCAAACCATTCCATCAGGTCATGGGAATGAGGTCTATTATTGTTACTGATATTTGGCATATCAAATACGACACGGGTAGCTTGCCAGGCTCTGCCGTGTGGGTAGCATACTCTTGTAGTAATCTCTAAATCCAGCATTTATTGTTGAACTGCGAAGCGGCCACGTGAGCCGGGCTGTGATAGGCTGGTTGCTGGGTGGAGTTCTGATGAGGGGGAAGTCCGGATGTGGAAAATGGAGGCCCTCATGGAGTGGGGGGTAGTCTGGCTTGTTGCGGGGCTCTGCTGGGGTGGTGGGCCAGGGC
>JAJIBD010025289.1:0-77500 GCA_021461705.1 Cryptotis parvus | reverse complement strand
ACTTGAGGATGGGACTGGTGTTTATACTACCTGAACTCCCACCTGACCCAACTATGAATTATTGTTTAACGACTTAATGATTTATTGAGTTTGCTTATCCAAGATTCTGTTAACCTTTGCATGATTGTTTTCCCTTAAGATTAGATACAAGTAGAGAGTGCTGG
The DNA here is from genome assembly GCA_021461705.1 of Cryptotis parvus. Lineage (NCBI taxonomy): Eukaryota > Metazoa > Chordata > Mammalia > Eulipotyphla > Soricidae > Cryptotis > Cryptotis parvus. Next base: position 77,336 of record JAJIBD010025289.1, on the reverse strand, counting down.
TGATTCAACCATGCCCTTCTTGGTTATCTTCAGCTAACCCTGCTTACACAAGTCAGTAAAGAGGAGTGAATTTTTACTCTTGTTAATCATATAAGTTTTATTTCTAACACTTGAATTGCAGCATCAACAAATCTTTACACACGTAAAAGGAAATAAATATATCACGTTTCAGTCAGAGCTGTTGAAATACTTTTTTAAGTGTATTCCTCTCAGGAAACATTTCAAATTTTCACCAATCTCTTTATTACTTTTTGATTTCCCATATTTACAGTGTCTTTTTGGTTTATTCGTTTGGGGGCATCCAGTAGTACCTTGCTGCTGGTCCTGACTCTCTGCTCAGGAGTCACTCCCAGTATTGTTTCTGGTGCCACAAGTCTAATCTGAGCCTTCCACAGGAGTAGCATGCTCTCTCTGATGCTCTACTGTCCTTTCCCTATAGAAAGGAGGAACTTCTTTGTGTCAAAATGGTCCATTTCTATTTCCCCATTGTTTTAGTGATCACTTGATCACTTGAATCCTGTTATTCATCGATTTGCTCGAGCGGGTGCCAGTAACATTCCATTGGACCCTATCACGTGCCAATGTAGACCAATGGCATCTGGTTGATTCAGGAATATGAAGAACCTCAAACCGTTCCTTCAGGGTCTTAACAAGGAAGTCTGACTATCTTGTAGGTGGGCGGCCACGTGATCTTTTGATATCTTGTGGGATCCAGTCGGTAACGGCTCTAGTCCAGTGGTTGTCTCCAAATCGCATTACATGTCCAGCCCATCTGATTTTCGATGCCTTGGCAAACGAGACAGCATCCCTGATTCTGGAATAGCGACGGAGGTCAGAACTCCAGATTCTTTTCTCACTTGAGTGAGGCATAATATTCCAAGCATAGCTCTGGCGATTCCTCTCTGGGAGACCTGAATAGCATTCTCATCCTGCTTTTTCTCCCTGTTGTGTGAAGTTGAATTTTGCACGAAGGAGACGGTGGTCCGATTCCTGTTTGGAATTTGGGGACGACAGCAACATCGGTCAGACAGAACCATAGATTGAATATGATGTGGTCAATTTCATTGTGGAACTGTCCACCAGGAGATTCCCATGTCCAACATTTTGCTTCAGCCTTCTGGAACTGTGAGTTCCCATGAATGGTCTTGGTGGACATGATGAATTCAGTCTCTCACCTGTTCTTTCCATTCTAGGACATGGGTCCCGATGTGGAGTTCTTCAGCCGATCTTCTCGGTCCTATCTTGGCATTAAAATCATCGACTATGATCTTGTAGAAGGTGTGATCTTTTTTATAGAACTCCTCCAGTGCCATGTAGAATTTCTCAATTTCATCTTCTTTGTATGTGGATGTTGGTGCATAGACAATGAAGATAGAAATTGCTGGCATGGGATACATCTCTTCAAGTGTAAACGTCCTATCCGGTTTGTTAGGCATTCAAATGAATCAATGTTGACGGCCATGTTCGTGTTAACAAGGACACCAATGCCACCAACGCCTCTTTCGTCTCATGTTTCAAGGAACAATTCTTCTCTGGTATCAAATACAGCATGATGCGACTGGCGCCTCCTTGTCTCAGTCAGACTAATAATGTCGTATTTGATCTTTTGTGCTTGCACCATCAGATCATCAATATATGCTTCTGATGCCAGTGTACGTGCATTGAAAATACAGACAGTCATTTTAGTCCTTCTTCGTTTTGGAAGCCTAGGATGGCCGTGAAATTTTATCAGGCACTGCTTGTCTGCCTTTCTTACTGCTGCCGTATTAAGGACTCTTTCGTGCTCAGGAAAATAAACATTTTTGTTACTGGTTTTTGCATATCGAACACCCATCGGACAGCTTGCTAGGCTCTGCCGTGCTGGCACTATACTCTCATTACCTTGTGGGGCTCTCTCAGAGGGGTGGGTAGAATATTCATGGTAATTTGGAGGTAAATCGCGTGGGTGCACAGTGGCCGCACGCAATGAGTAAAGCTGGTGTCTGCTAAGCATTCCTGGGCTTGAAATACTCTCCTCTCAAGGGCTGGTCTCTGCATGGTGGGTCCTTGTAGGCTGGGATTCTGACATGTGGGCTGGAGACTGGCTTAATCTCTTGGGTGGACATTTTAGGAGCTGCGGAGTGTGGATTGTGAAGAACGCTGCCAGCAAGGTGTGGGGGTTTCTGGGCTCTTATGAGGCTCCATCGGGATGGTGGACTCGGGTCGGAAGTTGCTCTGGTGGTCCGTGGAAATACATTAAATTATTTTAGTGAGCATTTTCAATACCTTTATTATTGTTACACTCGCCACTTCTATTTTATTCCTTCTCAGGGTACTCTCTGTGCTCCGTTGGCTGCTTAACCTTGGCATATTTCTGACCCCATCTATACCTTCAGTGTTTTGATAGGCGTCTTCACCATTTGCTTCTCTTTAAATATTGGTGTTTATCTGTGATGTTTCTTGTTTTGGAGCTCCATTAATGCCAATCTCTTTCCTGGCTGATATTATTTTACCTTTAAGGTTTAATCCTCTCAGTATGCTCTGATCCACAAATACTTATTTCTAATCCAGATATCTCCCTAGTCCTCATTTCCAGGTTTAGAATATTATTTATTTAGTAATGTCCAATGTCCCTGGGGCTAGATCGATAATGGGTAGTGTGCTTGCCCTGCATATGGCCAACTGGGTTTGGTCCTCAGAACCCCTCCATAGACTTCTGAACTTGCCAGGAATGATTCAGATTTCATGAAATTGTGACTTTTGTCATGTTTTCTCAAGATGTTTCTTGCCTTCATTTTCACAAACTATAGACTGAAACCTTGAAACTGCTGTGATTTCAAGGTCAAAAGTCTCATTATAGTTACAAATTTGTGATTGACTTCTCATCATCTATAGGGCCTGGATGCCTTTCCCCCTAGATTTCCTGATCTGCGAACATTCTTCATTGTGCCTATGGGATTACAAACTGTCATCTCTGGTAACTCTCTGACAGTGAAATGCGAGCTCCTTCACGCAAAAGTTGCTTCCTGAAATTGCACTGCTGGATCATGCTAAGATTAAAAATTACACTTTGGGCCAGAGAATAAACTGACTCTGGTGAAAAGGTACTATCCATTTGGTTTAGGTTTGTAAAGAAAGCAATATTCTGATTACCCAGAAAATATGGAGATGGGAAAGAATAGGAGATGTTGTCTAGTTTATTTTTTTCTGTCACATATAGGCCCAAAGTGCATTTATTTGTTTCTGTAAAATATTTGCCTAAAGTTATTTAGAATATGCTCAACATGCTTATGCTCTTTAATGTAATATTTAATGGATTATAATTTGGTATGTTATATGGGTGTCAAGGAAGTTTAAAGTTCTGGTACATCCTGGCATATATTCCAAAGCTTTTCTGAGATCTTTGCTATGTCTTTAATTGTATCCTTATAATATGAAAAGCAGTACTTTTCTGTTATGAGATAGAATATAGGTGCCCATTCTTTGTACCAAAGTTAGCAATATTTAATATAGTTTCATGCTTTTCTTGAAAACTCAATGATGACTAATTTTATATCTGTAGCTTCTCTGAATTAGTTATACTTTCTTAAGTTATACTTTTCAAATTAGTTACACTATCTTTTGTTAAAAGAGAGATAAAAATGAATACATTTGTTAACAACATGATTACTGACCTTACTCTTTCTTCATGTATATTCTTATGAATTAATAAAGCACTGAGAAAAGACACAGGGCTTAGGGGCCTGCATGTGAGAGAGTATGTCTCCTCTTGGCAAGAGATGTCAAAGGCATTTTGTTCAGGAATTAATAACATGGATATTTGCCTTTTGGTAATTCTCAAAAAGCTATTATCTCTTGTGTATGAGAAAGAAATTCTGCATTATGCTTTGCTTTCATAACTATGGAGGACAAGAAGTCTTTTTTTCTAATTAAAATCTCATTTCATACTAATTTGAAATGAGAAAAAATTATTCTTGAGTCCTCTATTCTCTTCACAATATGTAACAGTGATCATTGGTATTACTGAGATGACAGTAATTCTGTACATTTATTTAGCACTTAGTAGTATACATATTCATTTATGCACAATATCAAGCTTGGTCCTCAAAATTAATGAAATAACATCAACATCATTTTACCTTTCATTCTTGTGGTGATGGGAATTAAATCTGGGCAAGGCAAATGCTCTAGCTCTATTCTTTATTCCAGGCCCTTATCATAGCGTTTTGAGAAATTAAAATGAATTAGCGTTTTGAGAAACTAAAATGAATGATTTGTTTTCTTTAACTTGGATTAATAGTATTATTGATATTTACAATTCTTTAAGTTAGTGTCTTGATGATAAGATAATGTAATGTAACTGTAATCTTAGAAGAATTGGTGATTTGAGCTTTCATTTCTGGTATTTCTCATGTTTTAGGTGATTAGTAGAATAATTAAAAGGTCTGGCAATGGTTTAGACTTTTAAAGATAATCAAAATAGGTCTGCAGCACATAGGAGCCTCAAGCATTATTGAAGTACATATAGTAATGCTTGAAAACAGAATTTGTAACCCACATTTCTGAATTTAACCAATTAATTGACGTGAAATAGAAAACTAGAAAAATGTAAAAGCCTACTACGTTTCAAATGGGCACTGATGTATACTTTTCTTTGGTTTCTTTATAGAATTTAGTGTCTTTTTAAATTATTTTTGTTTTGAGGGGTCACACCCAACGATACTCAGGTATTGCTGCTGGCTCTGTACTCAGGAATCTTTTCTGGTGGAACTTGGAGTCCGTGTTCGAAGACAAGGATTGAACCTGGGTTGACCACATGCAAGACAAGTGATGTACCTGCTATACTATCCTCCAGCCCCAACAGCATCTAGTGTTTAGTGACAATCTGCTTAAGTTACTACATTAATAATATATTCAGTTAATTAATTAATAAAAACATCAAGTGGATTTTTTTTGCTTTTCCATTGCACCAAACAATTGAGAACAAAGGAGCAATTTAATCAATAGCAGACTTACTGAAAATCTACAATTTTTTTTTTTTTGCCTTTTGGGTCACACCTGGTGACACTCAGGGATTACTCCTGGCTCTGCACTCAGGAATCACTCCTGGCGGTGCTCGGGGGACCATATGGGATGCCTGGGATCGAACCCGGCCATCACAGGCCAGCTGCGTGCAAGACAAACGCCCTACCCGCTTGGCTATCGCTCCGACCCTGAAAATCTACAATTTTAATTATATTTTAGTATCTTTTAGTTTATGTTTAGACATAGAATGTTAGTTATAAAGTTTGACCCATTATTAATAAAATGAGTCCTATCAATGGAATTTTTGTTTAGATGTGTACTGTAAGTTTCTGGGAGGAAAATACAGTCCATTTATTAGTGTAACCTAGATGAAAATTATCAAAGTAATAAATAATTTATTGAACTGTTTTTCACTGTTGTCTGATTTATCTTTTTTAATTTTTATTTTTACAATTACAAAGATATACAGTTAAAAAGTTCATATTTGGGTTTTGGTCATACAGTGTTCCTTGATCATAAAAAAGAAGGCTACAGTTGGTCATTAATAAGATCAATATTTTATATGTTTTCTAGGAGAAAATTAAGGCTCTAATGTTCTTAATCAGAAATAAATCTCAATTTTTTTTTTTTGCTTTTTTGGGTCACACCCGGCAATGCTCAGGGGTTTCTCCTGGCTCTGCACTCAGGAATTACTCCTGGCGGTGCTCGGGGACCATATGGGATCCAGAGATCGAATCCGGCTGGCATGGGCCAGCCGCTTGCAAGGCAAACGCCTACCCACTGGGCTATCGCTCTGGCCCCTAAATCTCAATTTTTAAAGATAGTATAGCATGTAATGCTTCCTGTGGCAAAGTTTCATGCTTAGTGAATACTTGAGGGAAAAAAATTATGCAATTTGAGGAAAAATGATGTATAAATAAGTAGCAGAGTAAAATTTTGTCTTACACCTAAAACTTTTCTATGCACTTTTATATACTTCTATTCTGCTCTTAGATTCCAAGTTTGATAGAAGTTTTTCATATTAGGAGAAAAATGACACATTTTATAGAAATAGCCAAATTTTATATTGAAGATTATTTGCCTTTAGTCTAGAATGTTATTTGCAAAGCCAGGGATTCCTTTATGTCATATATTTATAGTTCATTAGTTGCCTGAGTGTACTGATACTGAACAAGTATATATTTTATCTTTGCCTAATTAAACTGCAATTAACATAGAAGGATGCTTTAAGGTTTTCAGTTCTGACTTCTGTGATATTGTGTCACTTTTATAGTGTTCCAAAAGCATGTTTTAAAGATATTGAAAACTCCAGTAATTTTTGATGATGGATCTTAATAAACGTATCAGGACTTGTCAAAACTTACATGTTTTTCTCAACTCACAACTGTTATTATTCCATTGTCTGAAAGACAGAAAATTTAATGAATGTGAGTTACAGTAGACTCTGTAGAGAAGAGCTTTTGCTCTTCCACTTCCTCAGAAGTAAAATTAAAGAGAAGTTTTTAAGAGAGCAATTGCAGAACTAATTTACACAAAATAGTTCACAGAGACTGTAGAGATTGACATGGCTGTTTTTTAAGATTGGGAAGCAGCACCACAAAAGCCAAATAATTATCCAAGAATATTTAATTTACCAAGCAAATCAGGAGAGAAGTCAAGGTCAATTTTGGGTTAACTACCAGGAGGAGGGACTCATCAATTCGTTTCTATAATAATTATTTGATGAATGCATGCGATATATCAAGTTAACTACTGTTGTAGAGGGAGTACCTTGAAATAAAGTATTAGAAAGTATTAAACAAGATGGAAAACACCCCTACATAAAAATTAGGTAATAGTAGGAGTTGGGAAAGTGTACAAATAAATGCATTCCTGTTAGTGTTGTTCATTATGATGGAAGTAAAGTGAGGATCATTTATATTTAAAGAGCGCCAATATGAAGAGACCAACTTTAACAGACATCTGAAGAATGACGGTGGCTTCTAGTCAGAGAAACTAGACAGTGTAAAGAACTTAAGGACTGGAATTTTGAATTTATGGAGAAATATGAGAGAGGATGGAAGACAGGTGATCAAATGGAAAAGGTAGAAAGGCTAGATCACTAATTGTTTTTGAGGCCATAGTAAGGAGTTGGGAATACATTGGTGATACACTGAGAAATTTTAAGAGAAATAGTGATAGGATTTGCATGTTAAAAAAGAAAAATTTACCTCTCATGTTATAAAAATAATTAAATTTTTTTTCTTTTTTTCTGGCTTTTGGGCAACATCTGGCTGTGCTCAGTGTTTACTCCTGCTCTGTGTTCAGGAATAATGCCTGACAGTGCTCAGTGGACCTTATGGGGTGATAGAAATTTGATCCTAAAACAATGAGCAGGTGTAAAAGCCCCTCCTTCTACAGAAAATCTATTAGGATACCTGCCCCCAGAAATGGAATCTTGCCCTGGGACTATAGACCTGCCCAGGACAAAGGCAGAATTCCAGCTAAGGGTGTATTGTTTTCTCCTTCCTTTGCTGGTAAAAAATCATTGCATTTATTTCTTAATAATATTTATAATCATTTTTCATAAATACAGTAAGATATGAAGGTTTTATCTATACCCTGGATTAAGCTTAATGGTTAAGCTAAGTCTCTCTGGACTCATGGCAAAGGTTGGCTTTTCCTGAGGACATCTTGCTGTATATTCCAGACTACAATCCTCAGGTCAGGATAGCGCTTTCTAAACCCAACAGGGTCCTAAATCAGTTGTTTATATTTGGGCAAGGTCAGAGTTTGTTCCATGACTGTGCTCTTAATTCATTGCACTTATGACGCTTATTCTGTCCCATGTCAAAACCATGGTATCTTACTTGTGGTTGCCTTGGGTCCATCCAAGTCCTGTGACAGGACCATTCTTTTGGGGGTGTAAGGAACTGAAATAAATCTGAGACAAATGAGATTTAAGTCAAGAAACATGACAGATACCCAGGAGTAAATATTTCAGAGTTAATTAACTCTTATAGTACAAATGTATAGTCTTAACTGTTTTAACTGTCTTCCTGTGTCTATATAAAAAGAACATTGCTCTAACATGAGAATATGCATAAAGGAAATAAAAAGCAATACTTCACTGCTTCACTTACAATACAAAATCCAAAGTTATAAAAATGCTAACTCTGCAAATCACTGTGCCTGAGTAGGAGGTAAGAGCCTGACAGGACTGTGACCAAAAGTAGGGAAGGTGCCCCAATCAGCACTACAGAGGGTACATTTCAATCAATCTAAGTTCCTTAGGGAAGGGAAAGTTCCAAATATCTCAGTGTTAAACCTGAGATATTTGGAACTATAATCGAACAAATAACTATTTAAGATCTTGAGTATATAATGTATTGAAAAACTGGAATTTGAGGTGAAGAAAATGGAAAATTACCACCTTTGACGAGACCTCCTGATATATGTTTCACTTGACCTTGGATATTTATCACAAACGTGTGGGAGTCAGAGGTTAGGTAAGACAGAAAATGGAACAGTGTGCTAATAATTGTCGAGGGTACTAATGCCAACCTAGAACTGAGCATTAAATAGAGGCAAAAGGATACACAGGACAACCTTTTAATGTATGTTCTGTAATCCATAGTCTGGAAGGGAAGGAGAAGAGAAAGAAAAGAGAAAGGGAAAGAAATAAGGAACCTGCCATGGAGGTGGGCTAGGGAAGGGGGAGGGAACCGGGGACGTTGGTGGTGGGAGATGGGCACTGGTGGAGGGACGGGTGCTGGAACACTGTATGACTAAAACCCAAATATGAACTTTTTTAATTGTATATCTTTTTATTTGTATATCTCACGGTGGTATAATAAAATACTTAAAAAATGGAAAATTATAAGTACTTCAGTATTTTTTCTTGTTTGATTGGTGATACAGTTGATAATAGGTCTAGTGGGCAATGTAGAAGGATATAAATGGGTTTTTGACTTATAGAGATATATGTGTTCACCATTTAGTGATGGATGTTAAAATCCCCACTAAGTGCAGCCAGAGTGATAGTACAGTGGGTAGGGCATTTTCGTTACACGCAGCCAACCGGGCTGGGTATGATCCCCAGTATCCCATATGGTCCCCAAGCATGGCCAGGATTACTTACAGAGTGCAGAGCCAGCAGTAAGCCCTGAGCATCACTGATGTGACCCCAAAAGTCAATAAATAAATAAATAAATAAACAAATAAAAAAATAAGATCCCACTAAATATATAGATTAAATATCAGGGTCTGAGGAAACATTTGTGAATGAACAATGAGAGAACGCTCAATAAGGTCTTAGGATTAAATGAGATCATGTGGGGTGACACCGTAGACAAGGAAGGCTGTAACGGGGCATGTGGCATGGTACTAACCATCTAGTGGGCAATCAGAAGAGCAGATACCAAGACAGAGACCTGGAAATAAGAGGCCTTAGTTGTAGCAAAAAAAGAAGTTGTAAATTTGTTCAATTCCTTACTCACAGAATACAGAAGAATATTAAAATACAAAATCAAAACCAGAAACAACCTATATTTTACATATTACAGAAAGGTCAAGAAATAAGGACAGGGGCTGGAGCAACAGTCCAGCAGCTAGGGCATTTGCCTTGCACGCAGTTCACCCGAGTTCCATCTCCAGCATCCCATATGGTCCCCGAGCACTGCCAGGAGTAACTCCTGAGTGCAGAGCCAGGAGCAACCCGGGAGCATCGCCAGGTGTGACCCAAGAAACAAAAAAAAAAAAAGAAAGAAAGAAAAGAAATAAAGAACAGTGCAAATAAATGGCCAGTGGATTCTGGGCTATTCTTTAAACTGAGTTTTGACTGCATGCCATTCTAAGTAACAAGGGTAAGACATTTACAGCTTTAAAGTGAATGGTCATATGAAATATTGAATTGATCTTATTTTAAGGGTAGTAGGTATTGGACACTTAAAATGCAAACCTCTTAGTAAGGTAGCATCTATTTCCCAGGATTCCTGGTTTGTAAAATATTTAGACAACACTATTTTGTAGATGCATGTAATTAATAGTTGCCAAGAGACTGACTACCTATAGTATCATATCAGAAAAAGATCACTTCTAAAATGGTAAAGCCCTGTGATGAAATCAATAGGCTATAATCAGTAGAAGAGCTGTAATTGGCACACGTCCTAAGATCAAAGTCCAATCTTTACCCATAGCTATGTCTAGAAATGTCAGAAAACCATATTGATAGTTAATACAGCTGTCCTCATCATATGCAGAAAATAAATAAAATTTGATGCTTGTCTATAAAAATATTCAGAGATAAGGATGGCATTCTCAGTAATGGTATCATCGTAGCTCTCTGACAGGATGTGAAACTGAAAAAAAATCATCCTTGTTAAACTAACATAATTTAATAATCTGGAATAATCGACAGCATTGACTCTCAATGAGTCAGGAGATATAATGCAATAAACTGTTAAAATCTAAAATGTTTGGTCAGTGTGTCGCCTGCAGTTAAACTTTACTCAACTTTAAATATAAGAAATTGTTTTTCTTCGGATCTCATCTGAGGACAATAACCTATGTTTATAGGCCAGATGCTTTTGTTCCCTTAAAATCCCATCCTGAGAAAATAAAGCTTATTTTGACATGTAATTATTTATATGAGAGGTTTTCTTGCCGTATAAGTGACATATATTTGTTTTGCCACAATTAGCAAGTGGTCATAAAATATAGATGAGCTTTTCAGATATAAAGGTGAAAAACAGAATTTCAATTTTTTTCTTTTATTAAAAAATGTTTTATTATGCCACCATGAGATATGCAATTACAAAATGGTCATAATTGGTTCTCAGTCATTCAGTGCTCTAGCACCCATCCCTCCACCAGTGCTGCATTCCCATCACCAATGTCCCCACATTTCCTCCCACGCACCCCAGCTTCCCTCTATAGCAGGCACCTTTTATGTTCCTCTATTTCTCCCTCTCTTCGTCTCTATTTCTGTCTCTGTCTCTGTATTTCTCTCTCTCTTCTTTTACACATTGTGACTTGCCCTACAGACATTTAGGGTTTATCATGTAACTCTCTCTCTCTTTTTTTTTTTTTTTGCTTTTTTTGGGTCACATTCAGCAATGCTCAGGGGTTTCTCCTGGCTCTACACTCAGGAATTACTCCTGGCGGTGCTCTGGGGACCATATGGGATGCCGGGATCGAACCTGGGCCGGCATGGGCCGGCCGCAGTGAGAGGCAAACGTCCTACCCGCTGGGCTATCACTCCGCCCCATCATGTAACTCTCTTTGTGCATATTCAATGGTGAGTTCTAGTCTGGCATTACCATTTCCCACAATTAGTAGAACACTGGTATATATTTATATCCCATTAATGAATGTAGTCATTCTATATCTATCCTTTTTGATTAATTTCACTCAGCATGATAATCTCCATGTTCATCCATTTGCAGGTGAATTTCATGATTTCGTGTTTTCTGACAGCTGCATAGTATTTCATTGTGTAGATGTACAGTTTCTTTAGCTAGTCCTCTGTTCTCTGGCACTTAGGTTTTTTCCAGATTCTGGCTATCGTGAATAGAGCTGCGATGAATAAAGAAGTACAGATAGTGTTTCTGCTATATGTTTTTGGGCTCGAGGTATATTCTCAGGAGTGGTATTGCTGGGTCAAATGGGAGCCCAATATTTAGTTTTCGGAGGATTGTCCATATTGTTTTCCAAAAGGGCTGTACCAGTCAGCACTCGCACCAACATTGGATGAGAGTTCCTTTCTTCCCGCATCCAAGCAAGCACTGGTTGTTCTTGCTGTTCTGGATGTGTGCCAGTCTCTGTAGTGTGAGATGATACCTCATTGTTGTTTTGATTTGCATCTCCCTGATGATTAATGATGAAGAGCAATTTTTCATATGCCTTTTGGCCATTCAAATTTCTTCTTTTTTGGAAGCTTCTGTTCATTTCTTCTCCCCATTTTTTGACGGAGTTGGCTGTTTTCTTATTGTAAAATGGTACCAGTGCCTGATATATCCTGGACACTAACCCCTTATCAGATGGGTGTTGGGTAAATATTCTTTCCGACACTGTGGATTGTCTTTGTATTTTGGTCATTGTTGGCAGAAGGTAGATCTAAGGATATGCGAAGGAAGGTCTGATGGATATTGCCTGTTAACAGATACACAGGAACTTCCGGCAGACTGTCTCCCAATAGAGTTAGTATGTAGAAATCCCTAGTGAAACTGTTGATCAGCTGCAGGTATACCCAGACAAGGCTATCCTAGGTCATTTCTCTCCACATTTCCCTGTTGGCTACAACTAGCCCAAGATGGAGTCTAATGGACAATGCTTAAAGTTAGGCAGAAAACAGGTTTTTCTTGTTCTTCTGTCTGACATGTCCTTGCCATCATGGGCTAGTCCTGAAGGCTGCATTAGCAACTGTAATGCGTTCTTTTGTTCATTTCATCTTACCTAGATAGCACCCCTGCAGGTTTTTGGTTCCTGGTTGTCTCCTTCCTATTATTCCTAAGTCCTATTCAATGAATGTGAACTTTCTTTGTAATGTAAACCATGCAAACTTTAAGCTGTATTACCCTTTGAGATGAGGGATAAGGGAGTTGGGGTCTGTGTGGAGGTGGTCAGTCAGTTCGGTCAGTCAAATGAGTTAGTTCAGGTCACCGAGCTCCTGCCATGATGAGAACTGCTGCCCCTCCGGCTGGTGATTATTAAAAATATTAATGGAAATATGTCGTGTTCCTGGTGTCTCATCTCTGCCTCTGACCCGACAGGACATTCCTGCTTCAGGTCATCATTTCTTTTGAGGTACAGAAGCTTTACAGTTTTATATAATCCCATTGTGTATTGTTGCCTCCATTTGCTAGGTCAGTGGTGTTTTGTCTTTGAAGATGCCTTTAGTTTCATTGTTGTAGAGCATTTTTCCTGAGTTTTCTCCGATGTACCTTATAGATTCATGTCTGATGTTGAGATCTTTAATCCATTTTGATCTGATTTTTTCATGGCATTAGGAGGTCTAAGTTCATTTTTTACACATAGCTGCCCACTTTTCCCAGCACCATTTGTTGAAGAGGCTTTCTTTGTTCCACTTATTATATTTTCCTCCTTTATCGAAGATTAAGTGATTGTATATTTGAGAGTGTGTTTCAGTATATTCAGTTCTATTCCATAGGTCTATGGGCCTGGTCTGTCTCTATACCAATACCATGCTGTTTTAATTATGACTGCTTTGCAGTAGAGTTTGAGGTTGGGGAAAGTGATACCTCCCATCTTCTTTTTTCCCAAGGATTGTTTTAGCGCTTCGTGGGGATTTATTATTCCACACAAATTTCAGGAGTGTTTGGTAAATTTCTTTGAAGAACATCATGGGTATCTTTATATGGACCACATTGAATCTGTATAAGGCTCTAGGGAGTATTGCTGTTTTGACAATGTTAATTTTCCCAATTGATAAGTAGGGAATGTGTCTCCATTTCCTCAGGTCCTCTTTTATTTCTTGAAGTAATGTTTTGTAGTTTTCTTTGTAGAGATCCTTTATGTTCTTTGTCAAACTGATTCCTAGGTATTTGATTTTCTGCGACACAATTGTGAATGGGATAGTTTCTTTAATATCCCTTTCTTCGCTTTCGTTGTTTGCATATAGGAAGGCCATTGACTTTTGAGTATTGATTTTATATCCTGCCACTCTGCTGTAAGAATCTATTATTTCTAGGAGTTTTTTGGTAGAGAATTTAGGTTTTTCCAGGTATAATATCATGTCATCTGCAAATAGTGACAGCTTGGCTTCTTCCCTTCCTATCCGGATGCCCTTAATGTCTTTTTCTTCCCTGATTGCTATGGCAAGTACTTCCAGTACTATATTGAATAGAAGTGGTGAGAGTGGGCAGCCTTGTCTTGTCCCTGACCTTAGGGGAACCTTTTAGTTTTTCCCCCATTGAGAATGATGTCACTGTGGTCTTGTAGTAGATGACTTTGATTATATTGAGGAATTTCCTTCAATTCCCATTATTGAAGAGTTTTTTTATCAGGAACGGGTGTTGGATCTCACCTGTTCAATTTATTAAATTGATTTTATTAAATTAAATTTATTAAATTTGTTTTGGATTTGATTCTCAGCTAGCAATGCTGAGAATCTACCTTGTCTTGATTATTTTGAAGTTAGCTCCTGGCAGTGCCTTAAGAAGCATGCACACTTGCTCTTTAATCTACTTCCCTGGCCCTTTAAGTATATATTTTTTAATTTTTATTTTTAGTGAAGCAAATCAGTTTCTATTGAAAGTTTAGAAGAGGGTGTGGGTAGAGAGAGACAGAGAGAGGGAGAGAGGGAGGAGAGAGAGAGGGAGAAGAGAGAAAGAAAGAGAAGGAAGGAGGCCTTGTCCAGAGAGGGAAAGAGGCATATGGCTTTTGGGAGAAGTTTACCTATAATTCTGTAATTCTTTCCAAATTGTTACTGCCTGGAGTTTTCTGAATACAGACAAGTTATTCTAGGCATTGCCACAAGGCAAGCCTTGGACTCTAGATGGCCCTTTAGTTTCTCCTGCAGAATTCCTTTTATAAGGTATACAATCTCTCTGGGTGAGGCCTCCGTTTCTCTGTGTGCTACCTTGCTCCATTTCTCCCTTTCTCTCTGTTTCTCAGGGTGCTACCTCAGCTTCTCCTTCTCCAAAGACCTTGGGATTTGCATCTCAAAGGGATGTAATCTTCATGCCTTGGGCTACTTCAGGACCCCTTGATTTTAAAAGTAACTTTGAAGACTTAATGAGTAGAAAATAAATCGTTTGGCAATAATTTTACTTAGAAACTATGAAAAATTCTACAAAAAGATGCAAGCACCTGCGTATGCAGGCCTATATTTTATAAACATGGCAGAGAGGCTATAAAAGTATATGTTTTCTAAACATTGGGGAAAACTGACCTGTAGCTTCTTATTTTTTTTTTTAATTTGTTTTTATTTTGGGGCTATTCCCAGAGGTGCTCAGGCCATAATCTATAATCCAGGCTCTGAGCTCAGGAATCTGGTGGACCATTTAGGGTGGTGGAATCAAATCTAAATTGACTGCCTGCAAAACAAGCACCCTACCTCTGTACTATTTTCTGGCCCATCAGTCCCTTTAAAGTAAATTTAATTACCTGGGGATGTTCAGTGGCAGAGTACAAGTCATCCAAATTTGCGACCCTGGGTTCTGTCATGGGCACTGAAAATATATTTTAAAAAAAGGGAAAAAAAGGGAGACTTACTTACTTTAGTTTTATTTAATATCCTTTCAGGATGTTCTGTTTCTTAAATTTTTGCATAGTCATTTTTTTAATGAGATTGGGAGTAGAGTCCTCTTTTTTAATGCCAACTATCTTAAGAGAATAAGAACCATACATTTCAGTTGTCTTGATTGTTCTCTCCTTCTTTATTTTTAACTTATTTAAAAGTATTTTTATTGAGCTGCTTAGATTAACAATATTGTTAATTATATTTTCATGCATACGTCATTCCAATACCATGAAACCAGTAAACATACTTGTGATAAAGTAAACCATAAGCTGATAATTATATGTACAACTTTAATACTGGCTTAATCTTTAACAAAAATACTTAAAGTGTGCTTAATATCTTGGTGATGGAAATTAAGGCTGACATTGACTGCTTTATTTAAAATCTATTAATTGTTTAGAAATTAAGAGATATAAATAAAAGCCGTGAATTTAAAAATGAGTGCTATGTGATAAGACTTAGGTCTTCCATAGCAATCAGAAAAATAAGTAAAAACAAAAAAAATACCATTTTATTCTAGGATGTAAAAATATAGTAGTCTTGCAATTTTAATTCGGGCAAGTATTTGAAGTAGAAAGCTCATATGTGGTTGCGAATGGGAGTAAAATTAGGACAATCACATTGGACAACTTAGTTTATCTTATAAGACATATAAATGCGTTTTCCGTTTTGAAATATTCCTTTCTCATGTATAAATCCTAGAGAAATACTTATTGCATGTGAACCATGATGCATATAGAGAAATAAAAATAGTTGTATTTTTCACAATGACAAAAGAAGAGCAATCTAAACATGACTGGATTGCACAACTGAAAAATTAATGAAGTAAAACAACAATCTAGATATATCTATGAAATTTAATGCTGAGTGATAAAAGTAAGTTTTAAGAAATGGTAACAATTCTTTTGCAGAATGATGAATAGTTACAAAACTCAAACTAAGAAATTTGTTTTTTGTTTATTGGTTTGTTTCTGTTTCTTTCTGTGGTACTCAGGACTTACTCCTGACTTTCACTGAAGAATCACTCCTGGTATGGCTTGGGGGACCATTTGGGGTGTTGGGGATAGAACCCAGTCAGCCATTTGTAAGGCAAGTGCCCTACTCACTGTACTGTTGTTTCAGCACCAATCAAAACAAGCAAACTGAAATAATATATTGGGTAAGGAGATGTCTCTTATATATATATATATATAGCAAGTAGGGCTGAAAATAAAGAGTAATCCTATATATATATATATATATGTATATATATGCATATATATGAATTTTAAGGCAATTTAGTAATTTAGTAATTCCTTTTGGAGCAGTAGATTTCTAGAAAGGAGTACATGGAACCTCTTCGTATTTGTTACTCAATTGTAGATGGGTTGAGTAGATGGTGGTTCCCATTCACTTCATTAATATGCTTCTAACTGCACAGACACACACAGCCTGTTTTATTTTGTGTTAAATAGTATACAAATTAGTATGTCTTGAAGTTAATTTGGGTGTTATCTTGTCTGATGACAAATATAAGATCTTACCTATAAGCTCTATGTTCTTAGATGACTACCCTCTGTTTGCTATTTATATCACAGTTTTCTTTGGAAATGCTTAGTGGTTACTCCTGCCTCTGCACTCATGAATTACTCCTGGAGGTGATTGGGGGACCATATGGGATGCTGGGGATCAAACCCGAGTGGATTACATGCAAGAAAAATGTCCTACATGCTGTGCTATTGCTCTGGCCCCACAAACAGTTTTCAAATGGAAAGAATATAATGATTTTGTCTTTCTTTAAAAGCTTTACTCAGGTTCAGGGGTCTTTCAGAAATCAGAATATATATATATATATATAGTATTTTATTTGACAATGCAGTGTATTGTTCGGAGCCTGCTGAGCCCTTTTTCTTTCTTCTTTCAATTTTAGAGGCTCTTAAAAAATAGAATAAATTATCTGCCAAAGACTCACCTGTAATTGTGTAGGCAAATAGTACAGGAATATTGATTAAAACAAGCAGATTGAAGCCTTGATAAATGGAATCTCTCTAAATCTCAGAGTGTGCTAAGGGAAAAGCTTCTAGATTTTGAAGCAGCCCCAAATATCAGTAACAATGATGCACATGGAATTGAAGCATTTGTTAAGTGCTATGTATTTAACTGAATAGATAATTGTATTCCAGCTCTGTGGAATCCCTGGGCACACAAAAATGTGAAGTTCGAGAGATTATTAAATATTTCATAACGTTTTTTATATTCATGAAAGTATAATATAATTAAATCTTGGCTTAGTTTGTGCTCTTGACTGTCACTGTTAATTTTTTCCCCTAGAATTTTATTAACTCTCAGCCTTGGAGTCATTGCTTTCCTCGGCACTTTCCACTTAGTTTTGTATAATTTTAAGTTTTTGTAAAATTGCTATAAAAAATAAAAAGTAAAATAAAGTACATGCTCCCCATCTTTGAGCCTACAGTTTAAGTACCACTTTTTGAGCACCAACGTAAAATACTTGTATTCCATCATTTATGTCTTATCCTTCTCCTTCTAGCCCTTCCTCTCTCTCTTTTTTAAGTCTATCTTCTTTCTCTTTCTCCTAATTACTGCATGGATTTGTGATCTTATGTATCATAAACTCCTGATTTATATATAAGACAGTCCTTTTGTAAGAGAAAGAATAGTTCTTGTAAAAATATTGATAAATTTGCATAGAACTAATATGCTTTTGAAAATTTAGTGATTCTCAAGATATATTCTCATTAGTAACCTGGAATTCACACTTCACTTTTTTTTTATTCACTCACTCATTCAATAAACACATACATTAAGTATATTTGCTCTGTGCTAGTGTTTTAACAGACTTTTACAATACAAAGATAGAAGGACCCTGTCTCAATATTTCATATTTGAAGGTTTTTATAAATAGATGTGTGATCTGTCACATACATACATTATTTGGTTTTCAAAAATAATCCTGGTGTATCTCCAGAGAGTACCAAGCCTTGTGTATTCCTCTCTAGCTTTATAATGCATTATTTGTGTTGATTTTGAAAACTTTGAGCATTACTCAGTAGCATTCATTGCAGCATAATCGCATTATAATTATGTAAACAAACCTAAGCATCTATGGATAAAAGGGTTAAAAATAGCACATATACATATGTATGCTCACACATACATACATACATACATACATATATTATGACCTGAACACCTGAAAAATCTGCCATCAGTACTCATCAATACACTGGCTCGGATCTTCACATGTTACCTGTCTGAATGCAAGTTGCCTCCCAATGGAAAACCAGCAGGACAGTTCTACTGTTCAAGAAGGGAGATATCCACGACATTGGCAACTATCGCCCCATATGCCTGTTGTCCATCATCTACAAGCTGTTCACTCGAGTCATCCTGAAAAGGATTGGCAGAACATTAGATGAAGGACGACTGTGTGAGCAATCTGGCTTCGAAATGGATTCAGCACAATTGACCATATCCATACGGTAACCAAGCTCATTGAGGTTTGTAGGGAGTTCAAGATGCTGCTCTGTCTCACGTTCAATTTAATAAGAATCAAAGAAAGTCTTTGATTCTGTTGAGACCAAAGCAGTCACCAAAGCCCTAGTCAAACAGGGCGTTCAAACCCAATACATCAAGATCCTTTATGAGCTGTGTTCAGGATTCACTACCAGGATCTCACCATTCTACAAGGAAGTGATCGTTGATGTCAAAAGATGCGTTTGGCAAGGTGATACCATTTCACTGAAACTCTTCAGTGCAACCCTCAAGAACGTCATGTGACAATCAGAATGGGAAGGAATGGGAGTGAAGATAGATAGTCGGCAACTACACTTCCTCTGTTCACTTACGACATTGTTCTAATAACACCAAACATTAACCAAGCAGAACAAATGTTGGCTGACTTCAACCGAGAATGTGGAAAGATAGGTCTACAGCTGAATCTCAACGAAACAATGTTCATGAAAAACCGAACTAGTTCCAGAGGCCCCATTCACTCTCAATGAAACAAACATCTCTGAATGCAGCAGTTATGTGTATCTAGGTCGAGAATTCAACATGCAAACAACCTAGCACCTGAGCTGCACAGAAGGAAGAGAGCAGCATGGAATGCCTTCAAGAGCATTGAGGAAATAGCTAAAAGGACAAATAACCTCCGGCTCTGGGCACACTTCTTGGACTCCACTGTTCTTCATGATTTAACATATGCTTCAGAGACCTGGGCCTTTGAAAGCAGAATGAGAACACTATTCAGGTCTCCCAAAGGGGAATCGAAAGAGCTATGCTTGGAACATCATGTCTCACACAAGCAAGAGAAGGAATCCGGTGTTCCAACCTCCATCAACGATCCAGAGTCAGGGATGCTGTCTCGTTTGCCAAGGCATCAAAAATCAGATGGGCTGGATGTATAATGCGATTTGGAGAAGACCGCTGAACTAGAGCCATTACCGACTGTAACTTTTGACATGGGATGTCAAAAAGTTAAAATGGCCGCCCACCTACAAGATGGTCACACTTCTTCAATACCCTGATTGAATGATTTGAGGCTCTTTGTATTTCTGGAGCAAGCAGATTGTCTTTGGGCTACACTGGCACATGATAGGGTCAAATAGAAATGTTACTGGTGCCTGCTCGAGCAAATCGATGAATAACAGGATGTCAAGTGATCAAGTGAAAGGGGAAGGGCATTCTGAACTAAGTAACCACTTGGATGAGTCTTCGGGCATTACGTCTAACAAATTAAAGACAAATATGATAGACCTCACTTGCATATGGAATCTGAAAAGGCCAAGCTCTAAGAAACACTATTTTGATAGGAACAAGAAGAAAGGAGAAATAAGATTTTGGAAAAAGGTTTCAAAATTGTTATTGTAAGATATTTCTTAAAATAAAGTTTGAAGTTGCAGTAGAGTGAACATCATTAGTAATACTCAGTCTATTTACTGCATAACTTACACAATGTTATCTATCAACTATATCTCAGTAGATTTGGGGAGAAATATACCCAGAAGAGCTGGAGTGTCATTGTGTTAATAGTGAAAATTCTAATTTACTGAGTGCACACATAGTACATTAGTAGGGAGAAAGTATATTTTCATAGGAGTGGAATTATAAAAATAATGGTGTAGGGAATCTTGGTACTCTGGTGTTGGACCAGCTGAGCAAGCATCAAGCAGTGACATTGGCATTATCATAAAAAATTAAGTAAATTTTTAAACTAACAAAAGGAAAGTAGTTGGAGGGTCTTTGACACTTTGGTGATAGTGAAAGTAGAGTTAACTTTTGATACCAAAAGAATCATTATTCTAAGATAATTTTTAATGAGTTATAGGAATGTAGTTTTCAAATGAAATTAAGAACATATGTGCTTTAGAGATGGCAAGAGGTTGTGGACAATGTTTAATTTTTTTCATTTGATATAAAAAGCATATAATGATATCTTTTCACTATTTAATTTTATAGTTTTCTTTCCTGATAATCTTTCACCCATCAACTCACTCATCCATCCATTCATGCTTTTATTGGACAAATGTTAGTTTCCAGGACTCTCTGTGTTTAAGGAATACACATCTCTTCAAATGTAGCTTCTTTCCATACTACATCCAGTATTAGATTACGAGTGTCTCAAATGCCATCCATGGAACCCCACTTATCTCTTCACCTTTCTCCCCTTTCTCTGGTAGGACTTTATTCCATTACTTTCTTTATATCCTGCTGAAGAGTAAAATTATGCAGCATTTATCTTTTTCCTTCTTATTTCCCTTAGCATAACTCCCTCCAATACCTTCCATGTCGTAGTAAAGGGCAAGATTTCATCTTTCCTTCTACCCATTTATATCTATTGACTCTCTTGACCATTCGGATTTGCTTCATCTATGTTCTAGTGTTTAAATAGGGATACCTATAATCCAAATGTAGTGAAGCAAAAATTTTAAATTGTAGTAAACATGTCACAAAATGACAGTTTAACCTTTAATCTACATGGTATTGCTGATACATAAGCACATTTTATTGGATTAATAATAAACTTTTATCTATACTACACTTTCGCAGTTCCAAAGATAAGTATTCGTTTGTGTTAAAATTAATATGGATATATTTATTTACATACTTAACATAATATAAAATTATTTTAATTGCAGCTTTGTACTAATTTCGTATTAATTGCATCATGGATACTATACAGCAAATTCTTACTCCAGAACTTCAATTTACTGGGAAATTTTGTTAATAACTACCATCTTTTAGTTAATAAGAACACAAAGTATTGTGAAGCAAATGATTGATTGTGCTTATTTACAAGTATCATAATGTACCTCATGTGATTACAAGTGCTACATAATACTCAGAGAAATGTTCTAAAATTTGATATATGTATACATATATGTGTATATTTGATGTTGTAACTATTTCTTCTTGTGCTCTTCGAATTGTATTATTAGAGAAAATGTGCAAATGTAGCCACTCCATTTATAGCTGCTAAGCAACATTGATAGCTGTTTTACTGAATACTGTCAGGGGTATTGCTGGGGTCCCCAACAATATCAGGAAATGGGTTCCCTTCTATCTCCAAAGCCAGTAGGGAATGAATGAAAACTCAGGAATCTGGCACACTTTTAAAAGACTTTACTATCATGAGTTCTGATACAATCCAAGAACAGGAAAAACGTGGGACTCTGGGTTCCCAGCTGGGCCCTGGCCACATGTATGCCAAGATCGCTGCCACCACATGTTGAAGTACAACAGAGAGTGGAGAGGATGGAGAGGCAGAATGCCAATGGAAGCCAAAATGGCAAAAAGGCCCCTTCTTCTTTCTCTTACTTCTTTTACAGACAGAAGCCCACCAAAATCTTCCAGCACAGCCCATTGTGGACTGAGCTATCTAGAGATAGAGCCAGGCAATTGACCCTTTTGAAATGTAGATCTTCAGGTGGGCCTTTATGGCTCAAGCTTCACGAAAGCCAGAGCTGATTCCCTGAGGCAAAATCTCCCTAGCAGAGGAGGGGCTGCATCTCTGAACCAGAAAGCAGTTCAGAATGTAACTTGTAGAAAATGTCATTAATACCTTTTATCATGATACATAGCTACCAGATGCCAGACTGTGGATCCCACTAAGGTCCAAAATCCATCAGAATAATTCACTTTGGCATTACGTTTAGAATCAGAGACACATCAGTTTGCCCGAGGCACACTGGCATGTCTCTGAACTAGAAGAATTGATTACATTATGGTTGATCCAACGTGGCCAAGTACTCTTGTAATATCTACTTCCCAGGCATGGTCCTGTGGGAACAGAACATTGATCGGGTGCAAGCGAGATCATGGTAAAAATATTTATGCCATATAAAATTATGAAATCAGTCCAATTCTGCCTGAATTCCCATTGTATCTGTTCTGGAGATTCCCCAAAGGCAGGGGCCAGCTCTTCACATAAGCTAAGTGTAGCTGGAGGCTAAGACTCAGTAGGGCGTGTCACCCAACAGATTACCTTATATTTATTTTGGATAGATTCAATTGAAATATACACATTAATGCAATATATACAAGGGTCCTGGAAGTCTAAGCTATGCAGCCTATAGCAATTTACCTTTATTTATCTGGAGATTGGCAGCATTTGCTCCCACCTTTTATTAGTAAAGCTTTTCTGTTTAATGACATGTGGTTTGGTATAGTCTTATGGTGAATGTTACTTAAAAATATCTGATTTCCATATAGAAACTCTACTGTTTTGGTGTTATAGCACTTCCGAGTCCAGTTAATATTTCCCATGTTCATGAAAAATAAAGACAAGCACAGAAAGTAGATGCTAACATTTACAAAGAAACTACCAAAGACATATGCTTCATTTGTCTTTAAGTATATAATGTCTGGTTAATTTTTGGCAAACTAAAACATGCATAATATTTGATTGTAAATGGGATATTTTTGACATAAAGTTTTATATAGTCACTTGTAAAATATATTAAATTTTAAACCAATGAAAATCACTTGTCATTTGTCTTGTCTTCCCGTTGTTCATCAATTTGCTCGTGCAGGCACCAGTAATGTCTCCATTCATTGGGAATGATGTACATTATTGTTACTGTTTTTGGTGAATTGAATACACCATGGGTAGCTTGCCAGGCTCTGTCGTGGCTCTGGGTTCATCCAGGGGGCCCAGTCTTTTTCTGTGTCAGACTATCAACCATTCAGGGCCCAAGAGGCAGAGCCCTGGGTGTAGACAAGTCTGTCTCCTGTCTGCCACCTGCCAATGCAGCCGGGCCTGCAGTCACATCTGCAACCTCAAGGGGCAGAGAATAAAAATTATACTTTTCTTTTTCCTGTTCAAATAAAGCCTTATATCTACTACTCTCAGAATATCAAACCATTCATTACAGTTTGACTCTCATTTCTTCTCATGTGCTTTGTTCTTGCCATTTTCCTTTCATACTCTGAACCATCCATTTCTCTTCACTGGATCATTCCTGTCAATGTACAATTCCCTATTCCTCTGCTTTTCCTCTTTTCTATTCTTCCATACTTTACTTTCTATAATCATTATTTGAGTCCCATTCCAATGAACTTCCTTTCCTTTACCTAACTGTAGATGTTGTTTGCAAAGTCAGTAATACTTGCTTCTATGCCATCAAATATCATGGTTAGCCTGTGCAACAGGCAGACCTTTGACTCAGTGTAGCATCTCTTGATTTTGGAACCCCCCGATCCCCACATTTTCTTATAGTGCCTGTGCTGTGACACAATTCATAATTTTTGTATAAGTATGTCATAAACTCTTCCTCTCTAAATTTTAGAGTGGTCCAGGTCAGAACCCTTTTTTATTTAAATATCTCACTCTGAGTTATGATTTACTTTTAGGCAAATAAAAATAGAAAATATCTAGTAAATTTTGAATTTCAGATAACTTTTATAGTGTTTGTTGCATGTAATACATGTGTATGTGTAAACACATCCACATGCATCCAGCTCTCTGCTTAACTAGTTATTTCATAAATTAATGAGGTATACTTTAATATGAGTAGGTTTCATGCAATATTTGTGACATGCTTTTTTGTTTAGTATATAATTGGCAAATAAAGAATAAAATTAAGGTGTATAATATGTTGTTTGATATATTATATGCTATAATATAATTGTCATTATAGCACTAGACAACATCATTATTATGGCATATATTTATCCTTTCTTTATGGAGAAAGTCCTCCCAAATAGTACTCAGTGGCCTTTGGGCCCCTTTTGGTGAAACTTGGTTCACTGCTTGGACATTAGGACACGGTGCTGCTCTTGCTCTGTCATGCCACATAGCAATTATTCCATCTCAGCAGTGTTCAGTGGCTTCTAGGAATATGCCTAAAAATGCCAGGGGTGACACAATGTACTGAAAATAGTACTGTGTCAGCCATATGTGATTCTGTATCTGTGCTAGCTTAACAACTTCCATCATTCCTTTTTTATAGTAAAATGATTAATATCTGTGTTCTTAGCACATTTGATGTCTATAATACAGTCTTATTATATGTGGTCACTTTATAGCTATACTTTCCAGTGGATCCACAAGACTTCTTAATCTATTAACTTCAGATTTGTAGTCTTAAATGATATTTTTCTATTTGAATATATGTGAAAATTTACTAATTGTGTCTAAGTTTGAAATTTTCGTGTTCTATAATTCACCTGGCAATTATCCTAGTTGAGTTTGTTTGGATAGTTGGTGTTCAACATCTGTGTGTGCTAGAGTTTACCTTTTCCTGACCTCCAGGGATTGCTCTCAATTTCTTCTGTACTATATTAGCTATTTCCTCAAACTTAGTATCTTCGAAAGAGAATTATTCATCATCACCCCATTTATGTCTTACTAATATATTGATATTGTCCTTTATGTTATCAAATATTTTGACAAGTCTGGAGTACTTATTTATATCTGAAACATTATGGGTAAGAGAGAGAGCACAGTATGTAAGGTGCTTTTCATGGATGCACACACCTAGGTTCAATACCCAGACACCCCATATGGTTTCCTGAGTCCCATCAGGAATGATCCCTGAGTGCAGAACTAGGACTAAGTCCTGAGCACCACTGGGTGTGGTCTCCCAAAAATCTAATAAGCAAGTAAAAATTGCACACAACTAACAAAGCATTCTGTTTATTTCTTTTCATCTACACCAACCAGGGGCTCCCAAAGCTATGTGGCCTACTTCCCTCTTTTCAGGAAATAATTATGTAGTGGTCTGCTGGGTGTTCTGATGAGAGGGAAGTCCGAATGCGGAAAATGGAGGTCCTCATGGAGTGGGGGCGGGGGTCGTCTGGCTTGTTGCAAGGCTCTGCTGGTTTGGCGGGTCAGGACTAGAAACCACCATCCCTCCTGGGTGCCTCGTGAGCAGCTGGGCACAGGGAGAGCCAGTAGCAGCTCTGCCCCATGTCTGTGAGTCTTTGGATCAGCATACCTGAGCCAGATTTAAAAAAGACTGCTGTAGGGTGGATCTCTATGAGCCAGGCTGTGATAGGCTGGTCTGCTGGGTGGAGTTCTGAAGAGAGGGAAGTCGGATGTGGAAAATGGAGGCCCTCATGGAGTGGGGGGTTGTCTGGCTTGTTGCAAGGTTCTGCTGGGTTGGCAAGCCAGGGCTAGAACCCGCCATCCCTCCTGGGCGCCTCATGAGCAGCTGGGCACAGGGAGAGTCAGTAGCAGCTCTGCCCCATGTCTTTGAGTCTCTGGATCAGCATACCTGAGCCGGATTTAAAAAAAGACTGCTGCAGGGTGGATCTCGATGAACCGGGCTGTGATAGGCTGGTCTGGACACTGGTCTGATGCGGGGGGGGGGTGATGCGGGAAGGGGGAGCTGCGGAACTAGAAGCTCGAGATGAGGCTGGATGCACAGGGGACAGGACTTGCTGGGTGGAGGCGGAGCTTGGAGAGCAGAAAAGCCTTGTGTGGCTGGTGGTGCGCATGGGACGGGAAGGACCTATCACAGTCTGGCTCATCGAGATCCACCCTGCAGCAGTCTTTTATAAATCGGCGGGTTGTAGCCCTGGCCCGCCAACCCAGCAGAGCCTTGCAACAAGCCAGACCAGCCCCCACTCCATGAGGGCCTCCATTTTCCACATCCAGACTTCCCTCTAGTCAGAACTCCACCCAGCAGACCAGCCTATCACAGCCCGGCTCGCGGCTGCTTGCGGCCGCATGGTTCATCAATAAATGCTGGATTTAGGGATGACTACAAGAGTATGCTACCCACATGGCAGAGCCTGGCAAGGTACCCATGTTGTATTTGATATGCCAAATACCAGTAACAATTTTAGACCTCATTCCCATGACCTGATGGAATGGTTTGAGGCTCTTTATGTTCCTGGAGCAAGCAGGTGACTTTGGGCCCTACTGGCATGAGACAGGACATATGGAGATGTTACTGGTGCCCGCTAGAGCCAATCGATGATGAACGGGAAGACAGTGATACAGTGAATTATATAATGGACAGAAAGCACTCCCGATTTCACCCAGTGCTGTTACTGCCTCACTCATTCAGGTTTTCCAAATGCCCCCTTCACACCTATCCAATGCCCCCTTCAGGATGGCATCACCTACTTGGGAGAACTTATTTGCATTCATGCTTTCTTTTAATTTTCCTGAACGATGTCCTTCCAAATTAGTAGGTCTGATGCAGCAGTTATGTTTACCTAGGTTGAGAAGTCAACATGATGAACGACCTAAAACCTGAGCTGTTCAGGAGGAAGAGAGCGGCATGGAATGCCTTCAAAAGCATCAAAGAAATAGTTAATAAGACAAAGAACCACCGGCTCCGGGCACTTCTCTTCAACTCCACTGTTTTCCCTGCACTAACATATGCCTCAGAGACCTGGGCACTATGAAAGCAGGATGATAATGCTATTCGGGTCTCCCAAAGAGGAATCGAAAGAGCTATGCTTGGAATAGCATGCCTCACTCAAGAGAAAGAAGGAATCTGGAGCTCCGACCTCTGTTGCCGTTCCAGAGTCAGGGATGCTGTCTCGTTTGCCAAGGCATCGAAAATCATATAGGCTGGACATGTAATGCGATTTGGAGACGACTGCTGGACTAGAGCCGTTACCGACTGTATCCCATGGGATGTCAAAAGTTTATGTGGCCTCCCACCTACAAGATGGTCAGACTTCTTCGTCATGACTCTGAAGGAATAGTTTGAGGCTCTTTGTATTCCTGAAGCAACCAGATGCCGATGGGCTATACTGGCACCTGATAGGGTCAAATGAAAATGTTACTGGCACCCGCTCGAGCAAATCGATGAATAACGGGATGTCAAGTGATCAAGTGATTCTACGAAATGCATAATTTACATTGTTTAACTAGAGAAGAACTATTTTCTGAAGGGATTTTTTTTTTTTTGAGTCGCCAGGAGTGAACTCAGGGACCTAGTTCATATGAAGTGTGGTCATCCCACTGAGCCTTTAAACTTATCTTTTAAAAATGTCAGATTGGACGCTGGTGAAGGGGTTGGTGTTGAAACATTGTATGCCTAAAACTCAATCATGAATAACCTGTAATTCACGATGATTAAGTACATTAAAATTTTTTTAAAGGCCCAGATCAATTTTTGACCCTGTACTTTCAAAGTCCCCTTAACTTCCACTTTCTAAAAATTTTATTCCATTTTGAGTAGACTAAATCTTAATATGATCAGCAAGGCCACATGATCTCAGCACTCTCCTCTGTGTGTTATGTCAGCTGTGTTGCTTTTCTCTACATCACTATTTCTATCACTACCCTCTTCCTATCCCACCCTCAGTTATGCTTTCCATGCTCTTTTTTAATGGCTTGTTATTTTGACTCATATGTTCATCCTCTTACCTTATGCTGTTTTGTAACTTTTGATTTTCCATACCTGCCTGCCCCACAGCTGTTAATCACACTAGTGGCCAATATATATTGCCTTATTTGGGTGTTCCTGAGTGAATGGAAAAAGATCTCTTCTGGATCATATCAGAGGAATTCTGTTTCTTTACTTTCTCATGTAGCTGTAGCTTCCAGAAGAAAATATCGTAGGTTCTCAATAATATTTTGTTCACATTTACATTAGAAATTTTTCAAAAATAGATTTTGGCCATGGTAGATCATGAAAATTCCAGTATTTTACACTTTCTTGCCTTTGAAGAGAGTATTGACTGATAATACTTCCACTGGCACTATACTATGATGTTGAATTGGATACATTGGAGAAAAAAGCAGCAATCAGCACCAATGAAATTGCTGAAAATGGTTTCATCTGCTGATATACGCTGACCGTGTCCCTGGAGAGAAGCCTGACATATTATAGGCAACCAGATCTTACAATGGATTGTCTTTCAAATTTTAGCCTGTCTAAAGGTGGAGAAAATGATTTGTGATCCAGAGAGATGGTAGATTAATGTTTCTGGAAAAAACTATGCACCCAAACCCTGCAGCTACTTGTTTGTTCCACTATTAGTACCTCCCTCCCTATAGGAAATACTTTGCACAGAGCTTCATTTTGGCTTTTGTATACTGTCATTCCCCTTGCCCCAAGATGGGATTTCCCAGTGAGGTGTAACGTTCATTAGCCCCCTTGGACAACACAGCGCTGAAACAGATCTGTGTCTCTATCTTAGCTTCATTTCAGAGTCAGGAAGCACTGGATGTCTGGGGGAAGCTTTGATGTATGAAGCAGAAAGAAGATTGATTTTTTCCACCAGGTACCTTGTACCTGGAGTAATGAGAGTGGCAAATTACTTGCTCACTGAGCAAACATGACAGGAATGTCCTGGAATGAATTTATATTTATGCAAACACACTGGGGTCACACAGCTAGGATTTCCACAAAGTGACCTTATTTCTGAAGGTATCACTGTAAATCTCTGCTTGCCCTGAGAAGGCTACATGGAGCAAAACCTGAGCAATAACTTCTTAAAAACAAATTCCTCTAATGAATAATGTAATGCTCATGTACAGTATGAAATAGGATAAATTATGGCGCCATTTTAAAATGAGAGTCGTCAACTTAAGGCTATTTCTGGTGTTCATCATGGATTTTGTGGCAGTGGAACATAAAATATCTACTTTAATAGAGTGAAAGAAATAGAGTGATTTTTCCTAGTCATTGGGAGCCTTAGAAGCTCTCATTTAGAAATGGAAAAGAATCAGTGGTAGATGGGGAGGCAGATAATTTTTCTGTTACCAGGCGGTTCAATGCATAGAGAACACACACGCTTCTTGGAACATTTGGGGATTGCAAAATTTTTTTTTTAGTCTTTAAGTGACAGGAGGAAATGGTGGTAATCACTAAAATGTTTAAAGACTTAGCAGCTCACACAATTCACTTTAAAAAGCAATGCTGATTCATTTAGCTATAAGCTATTAAGATAATAAAATAATAATTTTGTTTTGTTAATGAGTTTAAAAGCCTTTCAGTTTTATATTTGCTGAATTTGGCCAAGTAGCCCTGGCTTTAGAATAATTATTTTCCTGCCAGATATTCATATGTTGATCATTTATTTTTTTGAGAACATGATTTATCCATGGAACTGTGCTTAATATAAGGTGCTCAGAACAAAGGAATCATTCAGGTTCTTAAGCAGTTCCTTACCAATGATTTAGATCATAGTGTAAAATAGATACAGAGCAAATGACTCTTGATAGCCTAGTAGCAGAGATTGACTGAGCCCTAAGGAACAGGGCAGAGCATGGTCATTTAGCGAACCTGTTATCTGGTTTTGCACTTTCCAGGTATTGAGTGTAGATGAAAATACTCAGCGGGGTCTGGTTGATCTAAAGATTCATAAACAGCAATTGGTGGTGTGTTTTAATCATGACACCTTGTAGAACAATAGAGTGTATCTGTTTCCTGTGTGTCACCATCCTTACTGTTTGATTTGTTTTAGCTAATGTAATGATCGTCTATGCTGTCAGGTTCACAGATTCCTCTATATTAGCTCCACTCTTCAGACAAGGAGCAAGGGGAGAGTTAGGGAAAATGACTTTGCCACGGACTTCTGGAGTTGACCCACGTGCCGCAGAGAGGTCTCCTGTATAGGTCTCCTGTATAGTCTGATGACTCGGATGTGGAGAGACAGAGGAGCTTTTGTTGAAAATAATGAATCTAAATTTTCTTGTACGAATGTAAAATGTGACTAAAACTAATTATGAATAACACAGATCTTATGCAAGGGCCTTGGCTATTTATTTCTCAGACCAAATTACCAGAAATTTGGTAATATCCACACCTTGGTCCATTATAAAATTTTATTCCTTTAGGTTTTTAAAAAAGTTTTAAATTCTTAATTATTTTTATAGACTTCTCCATCTGAGGAGATGTGGGGAACCATGTTTTTTAATATAATTTTTATATATTATCTATAATATACAATATATTTATTAATATATAAATTTTCTAATTCTTTTTTTATTTTTACAGAAGTTTCCATTTGGGGAGACTTGGGGAACCATTTTCTTAATATATGAATTTTTATTCTGAAGTTTTTTGGATCATACCTGGCAATGCTCTGGGGTTACTCCTAGCTCTGTGCTCAATGATCATATAGGATGCTGGGGACCATACCCACGTCTGTGTGTGCAAAGCATGCACCCTACCTGCTGTACTGTTGCTCCAGTCCCTTTTCAAGTTCTGAGGATTTTCCCTATTCTTCATCCCAGTACATGTAGATTGTTGTTTTCTTGCTAGGGGCCCCATAATTTTTTATTCTAAGTGTATTATTATACACTTTAAAGTATAATCTATTACTGAATATCTCAGTTGCATCTTTTAAAGACTGTACAGAATATGTGTTGTTTTATGTACTTAGTATGGTGATTTTACCTGCTTTCTCTGTTGGTAGGAGATTATGGCTGTGATTTCTTTTTCTGATCAGCTGAAAGTAATATTTGAAATTTTTGGGGGTAAGAATGCTGACCGAAGCCAGAGCTAATAAAAATTTTGCATTTGCCAGAAACATGAATACTTTCTTATACCAGTTGTTTAGCAACATCCTAGTTTTTCCATTACATCTCCTCAGTTATTTTATGGGTTGCACTAATATCAATTAGTCGATATCTAAGTGTTTTCAATATGTCAGCACATTTTAAATGCTTTACCAGCTTAATCAAATCAATAATAAAGCCAGTCCTA
Organism: Cryptotis parvus; assembly: GCA_021461705.1. NCBI lineage: Eukaryota > Metazoa > Chordata > Mammalia > Eulipotyphla > Soricidae > Cryptotis > Cryptotis parvus. Next base: position 45,971 of record JAJIBD010025289.1, on the reverse strand, counting down.
TTAGGTTTAGGAAGTATTACTCTTTACATCAATTTAATGAAGGACTTTCGTACCAAGAGAAGGCCTATACTCCAAACCTCACAACTAAACTGCTCTATTGGTATATAAGAAATACATTCAGTTAGTCCTGGGAAGGATGAAGTATGTCTTCATAGAAGAATTAATAGAGAATTTGAGCACATGGCTAATTTTTTCTTTCTTTTTATTAAAAAGAAAAAATTTAAACAGATATTGTTATACAAGGATGTGGAAAATGGTGGCCCTCATGGTGTGGGGGGTTCCTCTGACTTCTTGCGAGGCTCTGCTGGGGTGGTGGGCCAGGGCTCGAACCCGCCATCCCGTGTGATCAGCTGGGCACAGGGAGAGCAAGTAGCAGCTCTGCCCAGTGTCTGTGAGTCTCTGGATCGGCATACATGGGCTGGACTTGAAATAGTCTTCTGCAGGGTGGGTCTCCATGAGCCAGGCTGTGATCAGCTCTTTGCTGGGTAGAGCTCTGAGGAGAGGGGAGTCTGGATGTGGAAAATGGCGGCCCTCATGATGTGGGGTGATACAGTGTGATACAGTGATACAGTGATTGTTATACAAGACTGTGTTTACATGATACCAAAATGCCAGCCTCCCTGTACCATAGTTATCTAGAATCTTTCCACCCTTTTACCTCATTCATGCAAGGACACATGTGAATCTCAGTTTTGTGACTAGTTTCTAAGGTTTTTTCTCAGCCACGGTCCATTCTCCTGCTTTATTTCTTTATATTTTGAATATGAGTGAGAATAACCACAGTTTGTCTCTATGCCTTTTTATTTATTTCACTTAGCTTGAAATAAGATTGATTCATCCATGTTAAAATGGAAGATAAGGCTTCATCTTTCTAATAGCTAAATAGTTAGCTTCCATTGTGGTCATATACCACGTTTCTGTTATCCATCCATCAAGTTGTTTTAAATATTGAATATTGTAAATAGTGCTAAAATGAACACAGCATGCCAATATATTTTCATATCAGACCACTAACTTTTCTTCTTGGCCTTATCTCTAACTCTTACCATCTCTTTCTATCGAAGTAAACCTGATAAGTGAACATTATGATTGAATAAAACATTATCACTTATTTAATTGTGATTGAATAAAACAGTTGAACTATAGTCCAACCTGATAATTCAACATTATAATCGAATGAAACATCATCATAAGGACTTTACACATGTTAACATATTTGTTTATTTTTATTTTTTATTTTATTATTTTTTTTCTCTTTTCATTTTGGGTCATGCCCATGATGCTCAGGAGTTTCTCTGGGATCTGCACTCCAGACATTACTCCTGGAAGTATTTGAGGGACCACATGGGATGCTGGAGACTGAACCTGGGTCAGCCTCATACAAGGCAAATGCTCTACCCACAATACTATCTCTCCAGTCCCAAAATGTTAACATATTTAATCCTCATAACTCTTTGAGAAGAACAATAATCAATGCCAATGATTTAAAAATATTTTGGGCCAGAGAGATATTACAGTGGATCAGTGAATAATACACTTGCCTTGCATGTGTTCAACCCAAATTTGATCCCTGTCATACCATATATGGGCCCCCAACCCTTGACAGGAGTGATCCTTTAGCACAGAGCCAGGAATAAGCCCTAAGCACCACCAGTTATAGCCCGCAAACCAAATATATATATATATATATATATATATATATATATATATATATATATATATATGTGTGTGTGTGTGTGTGTGTGTGTGTATTATACATGTACATTATTTTAAATAAAGGAATACATAGGAAAGATGTCAAGAGAGTAAATCCTAAGAATCCTCATCATTCTTAAGGACTGATGAGATTTTCTTCCTTTTTATTACTTCAAGGAGTAAATATTTTTATTAACATCAAGTAAATATTTTTTTATTTACATCAAGGAGATTTTCTTCCTTTTTTATTTACTTTTCCTTTCTTTAAAAATTATATATATATAAATTATATATATATACTAGGTCCTAGTATATAGGACCTAGTATATATATGTGTGTGTATATATATATATATATATATATATATATATATACTAGGTTCACAGATATGTTCCAGCAGGTACTTGTGTGCAGCCTACCTGAGTTTGATCTTTGACCTGAGCTTCATGAGGAGTGGCTCCCAAATAAAACAGAACAAATTATATATATATGGATACACGTAGATAAATTTCTTTTTATTAAATTTTAAATTTTGGCACTGGGATTTGTAATACTGTTAATAATAAAGTTTCAGACATGAATTTTCAGACACCACACCCACAACCATAATGTCAGTGTCCCCCATAACTCTATTTCCACTCCATTCCCCTTCTCCCACCTCACCTTTTGGTTCACTCAGGGTTTGTTGCCTTTGTTATTACCTCACTGTATTTCTTTATATCCCACATATGACAGAGATCATCGTTCTCTATCTGCCTTTCTTTTTCTGATTGATTTCATTCAGAATGATGTTGTGTAAATGCATCCACATAGTGGTGAATTGTACTATTTCAGCTTTCCTTACAGATTAATAGTACTCCATTGTTAAATTATCTAGCATGGTTTCCTTTCATAAAATTTTTTCTTCAGTTTTTTGGGTCATACTTAGAGATTCTATGAGATTAATTACTCCTAGCTCTGTGCTCAGGGATCACTCATGTGATGCTCCAGAATAAAGCCTGGCTTGGTCACATGCAAGGCAATAGCCTCAGTCCTATACTGACTCTCTTGTCCCATGAAGCAGATTCTTTACCAACTCATCTCTTCCTGAGCACTTGGGTTGTTTCAGATCTTGGCTCTATAAAAGGTTGATGCTGGGGAATGGATGTTATTTGAAGATGCTTAATGTATAAAGTAGAATGGTTTTGACTCTCTTTAACACCATGATCTTTTTCCTCCTCTCCCTTTTGCAATCAGTATTTATAAACATTGATGTGATTGTGATGTATTTGTAAAATTTTTGTTTTCATGGAGTTTTTGGTGTACTCAGGAATAAAACATGTAAAGAAAATAATTACAATTGGTAAATCATGCAGTTCATCAATACATGCATGAGATGAGAGATTACTACAAGAGTATCCCACCCACACGTCAGAGCTTAGCAAGCTACCTGTATTGTATTTGATAGGCCAAAAGCCAGTAACAATTATAGACCTCATTCCCATGTCCCGAAATGGTTTGAGACTCTTCATGTTCCTGGAGGAAAGAGTTGCCCTTGGGCTACACTAGCATGTGACAGGACGTATGGAGATGTTACTAGTGCCCGCTTGAGCAAATTGATAAACAACAGGAAGACAGTGATACAAGTGATACAAGTGATGGTGAGCTGAGACTTGGGACTCTTGTACTTTGGTGCTAATATGATGTAGGATGATACAATGGATGGGTCAAGGTATTTGTTACCAGAGAACCTTAATATGATGCTGTTCATAGTTATTTCCCTAGTGGCCAGTCGCTTTTACAGTCTGAAACTAAGTTATCTTAACTTTTAAAATTCAGTATTCCAGACTGAACACTAATTACTCCACAAAACAGACTTTGGGAATAAAGCCAAAGCAGACTGCTTGCTGCAATTTGCATGGAACTGAGGGTCTCATAGTCAGGAAATAAGTCAGAGGGAAAAGAACAAGAATTAGATTATCTCACTCATCTGTGTTATATAGAGACACAGAACAGGGAAATAGTGTCCTTGGATTCCAAAACTGAAGTTACCAAGCAGTGGGATGAAAGATGGGGAGGAAATAAAAGGTGAATAAAAACATATGGGCAGTGATGGAGAATCTTGGTCAGTTCAGTGGTACCATAATTATGTATATCATAAATGACACTACTGTAAACATCCTACTTAGATTGCAATGAAAAATATACCCTGTATAAAACAAGCACATTGCAAAGGCTAGTTTTAATAATTACATGCCATCTCCTCAAACCAAACTTTGAGTAAGCACTTGTATTTCCCTTTAAGTTTGCCTGATAAAAAGTATGTCTGTTTTCACTGTTTAGCAATTATTATTTACTGATGACATGTGCATAATAAACAGTACTTTAACTATGTGATTTCAGACTGAGTCTTTCTGAATTTAATTAAGATGTGCTATTAGAGTTTTCTTTATGAAATTAAAGAAAAACAAGTGATACATTATCACAAACTTATTATAATCCATTTATTAGCCAAAAGATTAATTATTTTGTTTACAATGTTATTGTCAAAACTTAAATTAAGAATTTACAACTTTAATCAGAATGTAGGCTTCTGTGCTCAGGGATCTTGGCTGACATTTTCACAACTATATAATTAAGTAACAGTAAACACTTAGTAATATTTCTGAATAGCATTGAAGCTCCCGGATGCTGGGAGGGAAGGTGGATTCTAGCCCTGGTCTGTCATTCCAATAAATGAAGCCTCACAAGAAGCACAGGAACCCCACACCATGAGGGCAGCTATTTACAATATCCGGACTCCACAGCTTGTCAGAGCTCCACCCAAGAGAAAAATCCGATCTCAAGCCCTGCTCATCAGAGTCCCACCCTATAGTGAAGCCTATTTCAAGCCCAGGTGTGCTTGAACCAGAGACACAGATACATGGGGCAGAGCTGCTACCAGCTCTCCTGGTGCTTGCCTGATTATGAGGTGTCTGGGAGGGACGGCAGGTTCTAGCTCTTGCCCGTTTTCCCAATAAAGTCTCACAAGAAGCCAGAGGAAGCCCCCGCCCCTCCCCCTCTCCCCACCCCCACCATCAGGGCAGCCATTTTCAATATATGGATTCCATAGCTCACCAGAGCTCCAGTCAAGAGAAAAGCCAATTTCTTCCTGTTCCTTGTGGCAGCTTAGCGGCCTCACAGTTCATCAGTAAAAGCACAAATTGAGAGCCTACCTACTACCAAGAGTATCCCACCCGCATGGCAGAGCCTGGCAAGCTACCCGTGTCATATTTGATATGCCAAACAGTAACAAGTATATACCTCATTCTCATGACCTGAATGAATGGTTTGAGGCTCTTCGTTTTCCTAGAGCAAGCAGATGCCCTTGAGCTATACTAGTGATAGTGTGATAGTGATGTATGGAGATGTTACTGGTGCCCACTCGAGCACATTGATGAGCAACAGGAAAACAAGTGATACAAGTGAAGCAGTGAAGCTATAGAAGTGTGTGTGTGTGTGTGTGTGTGTGTTTGTGTGTGTGTGTGTGTGTGTGTGCTATCTCTCTTTTGTTGTTTAGTTCTGGGACAATACCTGGCTGTTTCAGGGTTTATTTCTTGCTCTGCACTCAGAGATCACTCCTGGTGGGGCTAAGGAAACTATCTTCAATGCCAGGGATAAAACTGAGTCAGCCTCATGCAAAGCAAGCACCCCACTTGCTGTACAACCCCCCAGCCCTTTTTGTTATTCTTTATAGTAAAACATTTGGATTATCTCTTGAAAAGCACTCTTGGATAGGCTCTTTCTCTTGTTCTTCAGTCATTTTGAAAAATAAAATAAATTAATCCTAAGTTTCAAGCATGGATGGTACAATGTATTGATTTACATATAGGATGTTAGTGAACTAACATCCTTTTTATACATTTTTTAAAAATTAAATATTTTATTATACCACTGTGGGATATAAAATTACAACATTGTTCATATTTGGAGGTTTTGGTCACATAGTGTCCAGTACCCCGCCCTCCACCAGTGCCCATTTTCCACCCCTAATGTCCCCGATTCCCTCCCTCCTCCCAGAGCCTGCCTAAATGGTAGATTCTTTTTTTCCCTTTTTGGGTCACACCCTGACTCTTCCCTTTTTGGGTTACTCCTGGCTCTGCATTCAGGAATTACTCCTGGAGGTGCTCAGGGGACCATATGGATGCCAGGGAACGAACCTGGGCCCGCATGGGCCAGCCGCTTTCAAGGCAAACGCCCTACCCACTGGACTATCGCCCGGCTCAATGGCAGGTTCTTTATCTCTTTTCTCTCTCCCTCTCTATCTTTTCCTCTCTTATACATTGTGGGTTGCACTACATATACTTAGAGGCCATCATGTGAATATTTTTCCTGTATTTAATGCTCAGTTCTAGGTTGGTAGTAGCACTTTCTATATTTACTCACACATATTCCCTTCTCTGTCTTACCTAACCTCTAACTCGCACACGTTTGTGGTAATTTCCACTTTTGGTAATACCTCCTGATCCACGTTTCGCCTGACATTGGATTTTGGTGTCATAATATATATATATATATATTTATGTCATGCAAATAAATGCAGTCATTCTATATCTCTCTCTTTCCTTCTGACTAATTTCACTCAACATGATTCTTTCCATGTACATCCATTTATAGGCAAATTTCATAACTTCATTTTTCCTAACAGCTGCATAATATTCCATTGTGTAGATGTACCAGAGTTTCTTTATCCAGTCATCAGTTCTCTGGTATACTGGTTGTTTCTAGGTTCTGGCTATTGTGAATAGTGCTGCTATGAAAATAAAAGTGCGGATGGTGTTTCCGCTGTGTGTTTTTGGATTCCCAGGGTATATTCCCAGGAGTGGTATGACTGGGTCAAAAGGGAGCTCAATTTCTAGTCTTTGGAGGAATGTCCATATTATTTTCCAAAAAGGCTGTACCAGTCGACATTCCCACCAACAGTGAATGAGTGTCCACTTTTCTCCGCATCCACGCCAGCACTTGTTGTTCTTGCTCTTTTGGATATGTTCCAGTCTCTGTGGTGTGAAATAATATCTCATTGTTGTTTTGATTTGCCTCTCTCTGATGATTAATGATGATGGACATTTTTTCATATGTCTTTTGGCCATTCAAACTTCTTCCTTGCTGAAATTTCTGTTCATTTCTTCTCCCCATTTTTTGATGGGGTTGGTTGTTTTCTTCTTTTAAAAGTTCTACCAGTGCCTAATATATCCTGGATTTTAACCCCTTATCAGATGGGTATTGGGTGAGTATTCTTTCCCATTCTGTGGACTCTCTTTGTATCTTGGTCACTGTTTATTTTGAGGTGCAGAAGCTTTTTTAGCTTCATATAGTCCCATATGTTTATCTTTTCTTCTAGCTGTTTTGTTAGTGGTGTTTCTTCTTTGAAGATGTCTTTAGCTTCAATTTCGTGAAGGGTTTTCCTATATTTTCTTTGATGTACTTTGTGGATTCAGCTCTGATATTGAGATCTTTAATCCATTTTTATCTGATTTTGTGCATGGTGATTGACAGAGGTCTAAATTCATTTTTTACATGTAGCTGCCCAGTTTCCCCAGCACCACTTGTTGAAGAGGCTTTCCTTGCTCCATTTCTTACTTTTTTGCTCCTTTATCGAAGATTAATTGTTCATGTATTTGAGGCTAGTTGTCAGGATATTCAACTCTATTCCATAGATCCACAAGTCTATTTTTATTCCAATACCATACTGTTTTAATTACCACTGCTTTGTAGTAGAGTTTGAAGTTGGGAAAGGTGATGCCTCCCATCTTCTTTTTCCCAAGGATTGCTTTAGCTATCTGTGGGGTTTATTATTCCATACAAATTTCAGAAGTGTTTGGTCAATTTCTTGAAGAATGTATGGGTATCCTTATAGGAATGGCATTGAATTTGTATAAAGCTCTAGGGAGTATTACCATTTTGACAGCATTGATTCTCCCAATCCATGAGCAGGGAATGTGTTTCCACTTCCTTGTGTCCTCTTTTATTTCTTGAAGTAATGTTTTGTAGTTCTCTTTGTAGAGGTCCTTTACGTTCTTCGTTAAACTGATTCCTAGGTATTTAATTTTCTGTGGCACAATTGACAACGGGACCATGTTCTTAATGTTCCTTTCCTCTCTTTCATTATTTGTATATAGGAAAGCCACTGACTTTTGGGTATTGATTTTGTACCCTGCCACTCTACTCTAAGCATCTATTGTTTCTAGGATGAGAAGTTAGAAGAAATGGATATATATGTATATATATATATATACACACACACACACACACACACATATATATATATATATATATGTATATATATATATATATATATATCTGAATTCCTATAACCTCCCATGGCTGAAACAAGAAGACCTGCAGTACCTGAATAAGTCTATCACTATGGAGGAATTTGGTAAAAGTCTGCCCAAAGACAAAAGCCCAGGTCCAGATGGATTCCTTAGTGAATTCTACCAAACTTTAAGGAGGACCTACTCCCAGTCCTTTTCAAGCTCTTCCAAGAAATAGGAGGAACAGAAACACTCCAAAACAGTTTCTATGGAGCACACATCATACCCAAAGCAGGAAGGGATAACACAATGAAAGAAAACTATAGAACGATCTCCCTGATGAAAATAGATGCTAAGATCTTCAGCAAAATACTAGCAAACAGAATCCAAAGACACATCAAAAATATTATACATCATGACCAAGTAGGATTCATCCCAGAATGCAATGATGGTTCAACATTTGCAAGTCAATCAACATAATACATCATATCAATAAGAGAATACAATAAAAACATATGATCATATCAATAGATGCAGAGAAAGCATTTGACAATATCCAGCATCCATTCATGATTAAAACCCTCCAAAAAATGGGAATTGAAGGAACCTTCCTCAAGATAGTCAAAGTCATCTAACAAAAGCCCGTAACGAGTATCATTCTCAATGGGGAAAAATTAAAAGCCTACCCCTAAGATCACGGACAAGACAAAGTTGCCCCCTTTCACCTCTTTTATTCAATATAGTACTGGAAGTACTCGCCATAGCAGTCAGAGAAGAAAAGAACAGTAAGGTCATCCAGATAGGCAAGGGAGAAATCAGGCTATCACTATTCGCAGATGACATGATATACCTAGAGAACCCTAAATTCTCTACTAACATCCATTTTATAACACTGATATAGTTAAGAGAAAAGTAAAATGAAATAACAAAAGGTGAAATTATGTCATTTCGTGCTATGTGTGTGGGACTAGAGGTTATTGTGCTGAGTGAATTCAGTCAGAGAAAGAGTAGATACAGTAGATACATACTACACTCTGTCATATGTGAGTTATAAAGAAAGAAAGTGAAGGAATCACAAGTGATCAGTGGCAACAAACCCCATGAGATGCTCTACAGCTCTGAGTTTCCCAAGAGGCAGATGAAGATGATGCTAGATGGGGAGGGAGGGAGGAAAGGACAGGAGAGAACCTGGCGCAGATGATGCTAATACTAAGGTGATGGATGTGTTGCTGTGGCCTTGTATTACCTAAACACTATTATTATTTTTTAATTGTTTTCAGTATTTTATTATACCACCGTGAGATATACAATTACAAAGTTGTTCATAAGATGTTCATATTAGATTTTGATCATACAGTGTTCCAGCACCCGCCCTCCACCCGTGCTCATTTTCCACCACCAACGTCCCCAATTCCCTCCCCCCTCCCCCTCCCTTAGCCTGCCTCCATGGCAAATTCTTTATTTCTTTCCCTTTCTCTCTATCTCTTTCTCTTTTCCTTTACTTCCAGATTGTGGATTACAGTACATGCATTAAAAAGGTTTTTGCCTGTATTCGATGCTCAGTTCTAGGTTGGTATTAGCACTTTCGACAATTGTTAGCACACTGTTCCATTTTCTGTCTTACCTAACCTCTGACTCCCACATGTTTGTGATAATCTCCATCTTTGACAAGACATCCTGATCCATGTTTCACTTGACCTTGGATATTGGTATCATAATATGTGCATATATATATTTATGTCATGCAAATAAATGCAGTCATTCTATATCTGTCTCTCTCCTTCTGGCTAATTTCACTCACCATGATCCTCTCTATGTCCATCCATTTATAGGCAAATTTCATAACTTCATTTTTCCTAACAGCTGCATAGTATTACATTGTGCAGATATACCAAAGCTTCTTTATCCAGTCATTGATTCTCGGGCACTCTGGTTGTTTCCAGATTCCGGGTATTGTGAATAATGCTGCTATGAACATAAAAATAGGGATGGTGTTTCCACTGCATATTTTTGACTTCCCAGGGTATATTCCCAGGAGTGATATGGCTGGGTCAAATGAGAGTTCATTTCTAGTCTTTGGAGGAATGTCCATGTTGTTTTCCAGAAAGGCTGTACCAGCCTGCATTTCCACCAACAATGGATGAGTGTCCCCTTTTCCCCACATCCACCCCAGCACTTGTTGTTGTTGCTCTTTTGGATATGTGCCAATCTCTATGGTGTAAAATGATATCTATTGTTGTTTTGATTTGCATCTTTCTGATGATTAATTATGATGAGCATTTTTTCATGTTTTTTGGCTATTCAAATTTCTTCCTTGTTTAAGTTTCTGTTTATTTCTTCTCCCCACTTTTTGATGGGGTTGGTTGTTTTCTTGTAAAGTTCTACCAGTGCCTGATATATCCTGCATATTAACCCCTTGTCCCCATTCTGTGGACTTCCTTTGTATCTTGGTCACTGTTTCTTTTGAGGTGCAGAAGCTTTTTAGTTTCATGTAGTCCCATATGTTTATCTTTTCTTCTAGTTGTTTTGTTAGTGATGTTTCACCTTTGAAGATGCTTTTAGTCTCATTGTCATGGAGGGCTTTTCCTATATTTTCTTCAATGTACTTTATGGATTCAAGTCTGATATTGAGATCTTTAATCCATTTTGATCTGATTTTTGTGCATGGTGTTAGTCATTAAAATTATTCACAGTAGTTTAAATCATAGTGCCTACATAAGAAATTAAGAAAAGATATTAACTTATATAATATATGATATATTTATATATTTTTTGAAATATAATTAATATATTATAACATATTATATAACATTGTTATAGTATATACAGTTTCGGTTTTTTTTACAGGCCAGTACAGTGGGTAGTTGTTTTCCTTTCATATGGCTGACCGGGTTCAATTCCAGATACACCATATCTGAGCACTGCCCGGAGAGATTTCTGAATGCAGAGCCAATGATGAGCCCTGAGCACAGCTGGGTTTGGGCCACAAACAAAAATAAACAGAAAACCCCACAATGCCTTAAGAGGAAGACATTAGAATATAGACATTAGGAAGTAAGCAGCAAAGGAAGAAAATCTTGTCATGAGGATTCTTAGGATTTACTCTCTTGATCTTTCCTATGTAATATATCACAGAGCCAGTCATCAGGATGTTGACTCCTGTCTATCAACTCTGACCGGGAGTTATTATCTTTATTTTCCAAAATAATCAACTGAGACTCAAATATAATAATTCGAAAGTAGTTTAACTGGTACTAGATGAGTGAGATTTGAAGCCAGGTACAGTTGATAGGGTAGAAACAAAGAATCGAATGTTGACCAGAGCAATATCTTTAGCTAATGGGCTTTTATTTGTTTTGGGTTCAGGGCCACCCAGCTGTGCACAGGGATTAGCCCTGGCCCTGTGCTCGGGGATCACTCCTGGCAGGCTTGGGGGAACCATGTGTAATACCAGGGATAGAATTTGGGCCAGTCCAGTGCAAGGCAAGTGCCTTTCCCACTATATATTGATCCCACCCCAGAATGTGTTTTTAAATGTAATTTTTGTAATGTTATGTATAATAAATGGAAGCAAGTTTGGTGTATGAAAGATAATACAATGAAGCAATGTTACTGAGTTTGCTGAAAGTGAATTTGAGGCAGTTTAGATTTATCCCTTGAGTCCAACACAGGATAGGAAAAAAGTGATAGTCACTGTCTTGTCCATTTTCCTCCATTTCCCTTTATTATCCAACTTGTATGAACCGTAAGCTATTTAAGTTTCAGATTTTTACCAATCTCCTAAGTATCCTTTTATACTCCACTTTTGTTCCTGGTGAAAAGAACCAGCTGACTTCTTTGGTATTTTTATACTTTGTACTTTATTGTTTTCCTCCAGTGTTTTCCACTTGACGCTAAAGTGCAGATGCTGTGATTGCTACTTCTAGCTCAAGACATCTGCTTTTCAGTGGCTTCTTTTCTTCCTTTCATTCCCAATTATAATCTTTATGTGCCTCTACAAAAATATAGAGTCAGATCTTGTCCTTGTAAGAATGAATATTTCTGTTTTTAGCCTCTGGATTCTCCTGTGGAAGGCAAACTCAGTTTTAAGTTGTGTTCATCTATTAAACATCTTCAAATCTATGGATCTTAAATACCAGAAGCACAGTTATTTGATATAATTCTTGTAATTCTAGGCATGATTTTCAATGGGAGTAAATAGAAACAGGGAAAATAATTCATTTACCATCCTCAGCTTTCTAGGTCTCCTCCCCCACCCCCAGTTCAAGTCAAATCATTTGTATAGCTTATGACTAGAAAGGCTGTGTGTTCTAATGTCTCCCATTTCTGTGTTTTATCAATGTGCTGGAGCACTAGGTGGATTATAGAGGTAAATTGTAATATGTGCCAATTTTACATACCTGACTGAATGGAATCTACTGGTTCCATATGAGAATTGAGAACTGATTTGATAGTTTTATACACATCTCCCAAACTCTTCTGTCGGTCTCTCTGTTTCCTCTGCTTCCCTTTTCCCATTTTTTGCTTCCTCCCTTTCCTCCTACCAAACTGTTTGTATTTTAGTAGTAGGAAGAGGGACCAGAAATATGTAGATAAATAGGTAAGCACTATGTTTTCAAGAACTATTAAGAACATGAAGAAAATAAATGTAGGTTATATGAGACTTAAGAACTGAGTTATTATTCATATGACATAGTCATATTGGCTTATTTTTTTCCTTTTTATTGTGATAAAATATGCACAATGTACAAATCGACCATTTAAACAGTTTCAAGTGAAACTGTGGAACTTTTACATTTTCAGTATTACACAGCTGTTCCCACTATCCATATACAGAATGTTTTTGTCATCATCCTCACCAGAAACTCTATGCCGTTCAAACAATAACTCCATTTCAACTTTCTGATAACCTTTATTTTGCTTTGTGTCTTTATGAATTTGTCAATTCAGTATTTAATAAAAGTGAATAGTTGACAATTTTTACTCTTGTACATATAGTATTCCATTTGGTATGTTAAGTTTCATTCTTGTTGAAATATGTAGCAGAATGTTAGTCATTTATCAGCCTTAGTAATATTTCAGTGTATATACATACCATGATGTTTATTCCCAATATTGCCTATTTTACTACTACAATTTGGTAGTAAGTCTGATAGGTAGACTACAAAACAGTATAATGTTCATTGTATATGATGAAATATATGTTAATTCAGAAATTATTAAGTTGCCACAAAACTCTAATGCTATCTAGCATAATTATTTTATTCAGTCATCTACCTCTTGTGTATTGAATTTTTCCCAAGGTCAAGAGCATATAATTTGGAAAAAAAATTAGTTAGTAGGTTTTCAGATAATATGAAATGGCAATGGCTGTACCTTGAATTAGCCTTACCAATCTACAAAGGAGAGCTTTTCAATACAGGTACTGAAAGATTATAATGTAGGTAAAGGGAAAAATGGATTGAGAAACACAATCTTATTGCAGAAGGAACAGTCCAGAAAGTAATACATTGCCAAGGCTTTCTGTACACTGAGGCTTATAGCTCATAGTGGTTATTGCAGTGATTCTTAATCAGTTGAGTTCCCAATTGCTTAAGCTATAAATTGAGAGCTGAGTATAGTGCTTTGCTCTATTAAAATCTGATAAGTTCTGCTTTTCCCTCAAAAGCAGCTGATTAAGATATATGAAGTGTGCACAAATATCGAACACAGACAAGGACTGTGCCCCAGTATTGCTACTGTTTTTTCATTATCTGTTGTGAAGTTGATGTGTTTGGAAAATAATGTTGCTACATATGATTGCCTAAGACTGGTGTAAATGATAACTCTTAGAGCAAAATGAGAAATATGATAAACTCAGTTAAAAAAAGCCTCTTGTGGTCTGCAGTATGTAGTTTCTTCTGAGGACATAAAGCTAGACTCTCTTCCAACACATAGCTGTCATTTTATTTTTATGATTTATTTGTTTTTTATAGAAAAGTAGAAATATGTTCATGTGTTTTAGGACTAAATTATCAACTGAATTTCTGCAGATTCATACCTGAAGTTTCAGCCCATTCAATGAAGTGTACAATGAAATAGTTTTAGTACAATTGCACAATACCAGTTGCTAAGTAATCTTGGTTTAGAGGATTTTCTTGTTTATTTTCACATATCTTTTATTTTTATACATATTTAACTCAAAATTTTGTTCCCTTACTTTCTTGTGAAAATAAATGAAAATAGAAAGAGAAATAGTGAACTTGAAAATAAGTTCCCATTATTATTTTCTTTCTCTCCCATTTTTTAAATATTATTTCAGGTATTGTATTGTTTTTTTTTTTGGGGGGGTCATACCTGGCAATGCTCAGGAATTACTCCTGGATCTGCACTCAGGAATTACTCCTGGAGGTGCTTGGGTACCATGCATATGCTGGGGATCGAACCCAGGTCGGCCGCATGCAAGGCAAACACCCTACCCACTGGACTATCTTTCCTGCCCTGTATTGGAGTTTTTCTTCAAGAAGTCTTTAAAATATTTCTTGGAGAGCCAGTTTAGTAACCATGAATTTTTTTCAACATTTTCTTTTAAAGCTCTTTATTCTACCATCAAATATGAGAGACAACTAGCAGGATAGATTATTTTTGGTTGGAGGAAATTTTCGTTAATTTTTAGTTTATCATAATAATCCCTTCTTCTAGAGTTTTGTTGAGAAGTCTGTTAATCTTATGGGTGTTCCCATCTATGTGACTTAACTTTTATTATTGCTATCTATAGTGTTCTCTATCTTTGATTTTGTGTTTGTGTGTGTGTGTGCATGTGTGCATGTGTATGTGTGTGTGTGTGTCTGTGTGTGAGGAGAGAATTCTTTTAATAGTGTGGAGGATTGTGACAGCTTGCACATTTATACAAATGAGGCATGGACTCTATTTCTTCGAGCTCTCTCCTTAGACCTCTATTTAATTTTTTGTCATTTGAATTATAATGTGACTTAATGTGTAAGAGTTCTGTTGAGAACTCTGACTTCTGAGATCTGAGTGTCTAATTCCTTACTCAGCCCGAGGGAGTTCTAGGTATTAGTTATTCAGATAAGAACCTAACTTTTGGCCAGAAAGACAGCATATTGGATATCACATGTATTTGGTTGATCTGAATTGGATCCCTGTCACCTCATATGGTCTCCTGAGCCCTACCTAGAAGGGATTCCTTAGTACAGAACCCCAGAACCCGGAGCAAGCTCTGACCCCTACCAGGTGGGGTCCCAAAACAAAAGAAGATAATCCCATCTCTTTCTCTCTTCTGGAGATCTGACTGTGCAAATGTAAGTGTGGTGCAAATGCGCCTTTTGCTACATAAAGGACACTTGAATGCAACTTACCATATAAGTCTTAAGTTGTAAATCATACGTCTCGTCTTTACTGTTTTTAATTCTTTCTTTTTTCACTTATCTTTTAGAGGGACTGTCTTCTTTTTTGGGGATAAGGGACATTCATGGCACTATTCAGGGATTACTCCTGGCTCGTTTCTCAGGAGTCATGCTTTACAGGGTTTGGGGATCATATTGGGTGGTAGAGAATCAAACTAATATGCAATACAAGCACCCTGCCTGCTGTGCTATCACTCTGGTCTGAGTGGTTTCACTTTTTATCTTCAAGTTCATTTGTTCAGTTTTCAGCTTCTGCCATTTTGCTGTTGAAACTTTGTTTTAGATAGAGATAGAAATAGAGATAGAGATAGAGATAGATTAGTTTATATATTCCTCTATTTTATAACTATTTCCTTTTCCTCCACCATCTCTTCTGAGATGCCAGGGAGCTGAGGGCCTAATATGTGCAAAGGATTTTACCTGCTCAGCTACATCCCCAGCACCATACTGCATTCTGTTGCTCAATGATTTCTATTTGAATTTTTTCTCTAAATTTTTCTCATGCTTTCTCAGTCTGTGCAATTTGTCTCTCATTCATCTACTAATTTCAGAAAAGGATGTTGCATTGAGGTCTTTTGGTAGCTTAATTTCATGAGATTTTTTTTCTAGGCTATTATGTTGATTCATGAATATAAATTAATTTCTCCATCTCCCCCTTATGGCTGTTGTTCCTTAAGGGTGTGCCTTGTAAGGTTGGGGGCTGTGTGTGAGTGGCCCCGTGTGGGAACGAGTTAAATAATAGTCATGGGTGTCTGACGTTGGCTATAGTCTGAGTTGAGCTGGGCGTGGCAGTGACAAGAAATTTAATTTTGCAAATGCTTGATAATGGGCCATAGTATCAGGTTCAAGAATTTCAGTGACAGTGGCTGTGAGTGTCTGATTCTTTTTATGGCACTGAGTTCAAATGACACTGGGCAGCAAAGGGTTCAAGGTCACCATGATCCTACGTAACCAGACTCTAAGTGCCTGAGAATCCTGTGCTGGGCTAAGTCAGATAAGGGGCCTAGGGTCTCAGTTCCAACTTGGGGCACAGTATGTACCTCGGGACCCGTAGGCAGGGTCTGGCTGAGAGGCATCAGAGCATGGAGTTGGGTGCCTTGCTAATAACTGCCATTGGAAAGTCTGCGGAGTACTTTTTGTTTGCAGAATCTTTGCTTGCAGGAAGAAACTGGAAATAAGCTTTAGAAATAAGCACTTGATATTTTTCTTTCTCCCTCTACTTCCTACCACCTCAAATGATTGCTAGGAGTGGATGAGCTCTCCGGAGAAAATTTCCCCAGAGTGAGTGAGGTGGGTTCCGGTCTGCAAGCACTGCTGTCAGTAAGGTTAAAGAAATTGCCATGTTGGCACCTGCCAGTGATTCCAATTCCTGGTTATGCCTTACAGTTCTTGCCTCCTGTGCCTGTGTTACAATGATAGTATAAAGTGTCATAGGATCGGGAGAACAGATGTTTGGCACAATCCCCAACTCTGTTCTTGAGGATACAGCTTTCCATCTTGGCAATCTATTGGTAATTTCAGATTGTTACCCCCTGGGAGAAGTTCATTTTGGCTAGGTGCCCTCTGTCTCCAGCCCACCTGCATTCTGTCATTTTTTGTCCCTTGTGAAAACTTTGTGCTTTAGGATTTAGGTCATTCCCTGTAGATTTATTCAGGGTTTGATAGAGATTTGCTGCATCATGGAAGGAGAAAAACACATTTTCCATGAGTTTATTTTGCCCGGTCCCTCCAGAGATTGATCTATTGCAATGAAATGTTTGGCTCTGTTATACTTGGGTTTTCTTAAGGCTTATTTTTTGGACACCACTCCCTGCTCTTTATAGCTAGCTTAATAAGACATCTTACTTTGACCAGACCATACTACTGCATTACCTTTTGTTTATTTCCTGTCTTTTTTTTAAAAATTAGCCTTGCAGAAGAAAGGCCTCAAAAATTGGTTCAAAACTCATAATTGTTTCTCTCCATTGAACTCTCTAGTAAAAGGTGAAAGATATATGTGATCTGAAGAGAAACTAGAGTTTATTTCTTTTCCTTGTGAAGAAAAGATTGATATTCTTGAAGCAAAAGTAATTGAATTCAAGTAATTACAAGAAATTGTAATTAGGAGCACACTGACTAAAAACAGAAATATAGAAAAACAATATTAGTTTGCGTTAATATTGAAAAGTATTACAAAAATGTTAATCTTACGTGTATACTACCCTCAAATTTTCAACAGCTATTGGAAATAGTGCAATGCCTTTCTCTTTCTCTCTCTCTGTACATATATATGTACAAAGAGAGTTATATATAACGTGTGTATAGAATACATGGTCAGATGAGCTGCCACATTCAAACTGTCCCCCTCCTATCTACAAAGTGACCTCCAACCTCCAGATGTGGGGAAACTCTGGGGCGCCCTGCACAAAATCCAGGAGCAGGGTCAGAGATGACCTTCTGTCCCAGGGGATAGTGGCCTTTGGCTGAGAAAGATGCAAGAATTCGGTGAAGTTTAAAAATGCTTTAATTAACACAGGTTCTGCATACAAATCAACAGAAGGAAAAACTTTGAATTTAGGGTTCCCGGCTGGGCTGCAGCCACGTGTAGGCAAAGATGGCTTCCACCATGTGGTAAGGCCCTGCAGAGAGGAGACAATGAAGAGGCACCAGCAGAAAGGGGGAAGCTGAAGAGAGAGGAAGCAGGCTAGTTTTATATCCCTGCAGCCCCGAACAAGGGAAAGCCATCAGGGTCAAATTCCCTCAGATAATTTCTCCCAGGAACACACCTAGGCCCTTTGAGATGTTAATGTTGCTGAGCCAAGATCTGCCTTGGAAGTGACTGCAGGGTAGAATGGAGGAGGGTTCTCTGATAAGAACTGTATCTCAGAGTACAAAGTCATGCATCTATAACAAAGAATATTCTATAGTCAGTTAAATATTTCTCCAAGCCTTCACCTGAGTCTTCTCTTTACTTCATGGTTGTTCTGTATATCAGCCTTTCAGTTGTCAGAAAACCATGCTTGGTGCTTGGAGGCAAACAATATTACTCTCTGGTCTAATTACTTAAGACATTCAACATGGCCAGGCAAATATACTGGTGAGATTTATCTAGTCCCATGATGACTGTGGTAGCATGAGAGAATATTTATACCAGCCAGTATAGGATACATGGTCAGATGAGCTGCTATATTTAAAGTGTACTCCTCCTGAATTGGGAACATTGGTGGTGAGAAATGGGCACTGGTGGAGGGATGGGTGCTGGAACACTGTATGACCGAAACCCAAATATGAACATCTTATAAAACATCTTTGTAATTGTATAATAAAATATTAAAAAAAATTTAAAAAGTGTCCTCCTCCTATCTACAAAGTGACCTGCAGGAGGCAACTCCAGACCAGATGCAGAGGCTCTGGGCAGCAGTGTACTGCAACATGTGTGTCTCTGTGTGTGTGTGTGTGTGTGTGTGTGCATGTGTCTTCTAGCTTTGCAATAATTGTACAACAGATATGGTAGTAGTCAACTGGTTTTTCCTTATTGCGTAAAGAAGTTAAACTGTGTTTTACATGACTACTATAGTATAGCTAGCATTTATAGATTACCTATTTTTTGTCAGTATCTGTGTGTAGTACTGTAAATATATGAACGCATTTCCCATCTCGATGGCCTTTGGAAGAAAATGTTATTATCTACACATCAAAGAGAAAACAGAAAGTGAAACCCAATAATTTATAAAAGCTAGTGGGTATCTATCTGATCCATATCAGTCTTATATCCTCTCAATTGTCATATTAGACTAAATTGGGTATGGTTTATAACCAAAATAAACGATTATATATCCTCAATTTTGGTCATGAAAAACTGTAGTCAAATCAAGGAAGCAGTTTTTTTTATTTTGGTCTCAAACCTATGTTCTCATGTGTAGAAAATAGTAGATTAAATGTAAATGAAGATTTCATTATTTTAGTTAGTCCTGTCATCTTCTGTAAAATTCTGAGCTTTTCTTTAGATAAGTATATTTTCATGTAAAAGATAATTTAAGTTTTACTGAAGTAACGGAGTTGAAAACTACAGTTAATTGACATGTTTGGCAACTAAAACAAAATCATGAAATGTGAATTTGACATAAATATTATACAAGGTCAATTTCCAAAATATATAAGGAATATCCAAAGCCCTACTATAAATAAATATTGTGCATGTAGAGGATCTGAATAGATATTACTCCTTCAAAAAGAAATGAAAGAAGACCGAAAGACCATACAAGTAGCCAATTGGTAATGAAAAAGTACTTAGTAGCACCACCGTCAGGGAAATAAACTTCAGATTAGGGAAATAAAATCAGCATTACAATAAAACCTCACCTGCATCTTTTGGAATGGCTATTATAAAACAAAAAGATATCCAAATGTTGGAAATGATGTGGATATATAGGATTACTTGTCCACCATGGTGGGGGTATAAAATGATACAATTAAGGAAAATAGTTTGGAGTCCCTGAAAATATTAGAAAAAGAAATAATATCTGATTTAAGATAATGTGCTAGGTATATAGCCTAAATAATTGTAATGAAAGAGATAGCATATTTCCATGTTCATGGTAACATTAGAGATACCAGGTTATAAAAAACATACATACATACACACATACACACATATATACATGTGCTATATATACATATATATGCACACACATATATGTGCATAATAATACATAATTAAAATGTGTGTAATATAATGG
This sequence comes from Cryptotis parvus, assembly GCA_021461705.1. Taxonomy (NCBI): domain Eukaryota; kingdom Metazoa; phylum Chordata; class Mammalia; order Eulipotyphla; family Soricidae; genus Cryptotis; species Cryptotis parvus. Next base: position 25,880 of record JAJIBD010025289.1, on the reverse strand, counting down.
GATCATCTTTAGGTTTAAGAAAAGGGAAATTCAGATATTTTCCTCTAATAAAGGGAAATCCTAATAACAGCATGGATGGATCTTGGACACATTATCATAAATGAAATGTCAGTCACAGAATGAAAAACACTGTAGGATCTATACGTTTATTTGGTACCTTAAAAGTCATTCTTTAAAAAGGAGAAAACAAAATGGTGCTTATTAGGGAGTAGGGAAAGAATAAAATGGGAAGTTGTTTCATGGTCATAGGTAAGTTAAAGTGTCGCATTCATTTTAGAGAACTTTTGTACAACTTATTGTTTATAGATAACAGCATTGCATTATGTTTTTAAATTTGTGAAGAGGGTAGGTCTCAGATAAAAGGTCCTTCATGTACACTTTACCCCCCACACACACACACACGCACACACACACAGAGGTTTACAAGGAAACTTTTTCTAGTGGTGAATATGTGTTTACATTCCTTATAATGACATGATGTGCACTTTCATGTCAAAATGTGCCAAATTATATATCATTAAATGTTTTCAGTTCTTATGTATATAAATTTCATCTCAATAAACTTTAAAAATGTCCAGTTTGAATTTGTTCTCTGTATTTTTTATTCAATAACTCTTAGGTTGCCATTTCTAGGATAAAAATTTCAATTGGTGTCTGATGAACATTGAACTCTTAACCCTTAAAGTATTAGCTTCCCTTTCACCAGACAATGCAGTGGGTGTATATTATAAAAGCTATATCATTTATAGCTGATTTCATGTGAAATGAAATCAAATGGTATATCTTTTCCTGGTATCAGAGCAATGAAGTTATTTGTTTTTATGATTTTCTAGATAAGAGAGCTAGCACTTAATTTTATTATACTTTTGTGCACACCTGTCTAAAATTCATTGTCTGCTTTTGGGGTCCATTACACAGAACTAGAAGCATTATTTATTATTATTATTATTATAGCACCGTTGGATAGACATTTACAAAGCTGTCCATGATTAGGTCTCAGTCATACATTCTTGCAGCACCCATACCTCCACCAGAAGTATTATTTAACCGCTGTCATCACAAGAGCTTAGTAACTGGGTGAAAGACCTGAAATTAAGACTTTCCTTTGCCATTAATTACCTGTCTTCAGATTACTGTTTCTGATTCTAATATGTAACCCAGATTAATAACAAGGGCATAAATGTGTCTAAAATGTTATCACAAGCATTCAAAAACTATTGATGCTTGTACTTCAAGCTCATGATGTCCCTTGGACACATAGGTATCTCACATGCTTGTTTCTTTGTGCTTTTTTCTCACCTTGGAGAATCCTGTGTTCTCGCTCAGACATGTGCTTCTCCCTTTTTCTCCCTTTACCTATTTCTAAATAAGTTTTCATTAAAAACTATCTTTTACAAAAGGATACATTGAATAAGCAAATCTATTGTAAGCCAGTACCTTGATTCAAAGTTGAAAGTTGTTGGTAGGCATGAAGATTTAATACAATAACTAAGCATTTCCCAGTGTACTCCAAAAAAGTGTCCAAAGAGAAAGGGTTTCACTGTGATTCTCTCAATGTAATTATTTTTGCTTGTTTGTTTGTATTTGGCTGTGTTCAGGGCTTATTCCTGATTCTGTGCTCAGGGGTCACTCTTTGTGAGATTTGAGGAACATCACTTAATCACTTGATCGCTTGACATCCTGGTATTTGTCAAATGCTTGAGTGGGCACCAGAAACGTTTCCATTTGACTCTATCACATGTCAGTGTAGCCCAATGGCATCTGCTTGCTCCAGGAATATGAGAGCCTCAGATTGTTGGTTCAGGGTCTTGACGAAGAAGTCTGACCATGTTGTAGGTGAGCGGCCACGTGATCTTTTGACATCCTGTGGAATCCAGTCAGTAATGGCTCTAGTCCAGCGGTCATCTCCAAATTGCATTACATGTACAGCCCATCTGATTTTCGATACCTTGGCAAACAAGAAAGCGTCCCTGACTCTGGATCATCAACGGAGGTCGGAACTCTGGATTCCTTCTTTCACTTGAGTGAGGTGTGATATTCTAAGCATAGTTCTTTCGATTCCTCTTTGGGAGACCCAAATAGCATTCTCATCCTGCTTTCGTAGGACCCAGGTCTCTGAGGAGTATGTTAATGCAGGGAGAATGGTGGAGTCAAAAGAGATGTGCCCGGAGCTGGAGGTTCTTTGTCCATTTAGTTATTTCTTCGATGCTTTTGAAGGCATTCCATGCCACTCTCTTCCTCCTGCACAGCTCAGGTTTTAGGTCGTTCATCATGTTGACTTCTCGACCTAGGTATGCATAACTGCTGCATTCAGAGATGTTTGTTCCATTGAGAGTGAATGGGGCCTCTGGAACTAGTTCATTTTTCATGAACATTGTTTTGTTGAGATTCAGCTGTAGACCTATCTTTCCACATTCTCGGTCGAAGTCAGCCAGCATTTGTGCCGCTTGGCTAATGTTTGGTGTTATTAGAACAACGTCATCAGCGGAGCGGAGGTGGTGTAGTTTCTGACCATCTATCTTCACTCCCATTCCTTCCCATTCTAATTGTCGCATGATGTTCTCGAGGGTGGCACTGAAAGTTTTGGTGAAATTATATCACCCTGTCGAACCCGTCTTTTTACATTAATGATCACTTCCTTATAGAATGGTGAGATCCTGGTGGTGAATTCTGTAATACAGCTCATGAAGGATCTTGATGTATTGTGTTTTAATGCCCGGTTTGGCTAAGGCTTTGATGACCACTTCGTCTCAATCGAATCAAAGACTTTCTTTAAATCAATGAACGTGAGACAGAGTGGCATCTTGAACTCCCTACAAACCTCAATGAGCTTGGTTACTGTGTGGATATGATTGATTGTGCTGAATCCTTTTTGGAACCCAGTTTGCTCGCATAGTTTTCCTTCATCTAATATTCTGCCAATCCTTTTCAGGATGACTCGAGTGAACAGCTTGTAGATGATGGACAACAGGCAGATGGGATGATAATTGCCAATATGGTGGATGTCTCCCTTCTTGAACAGTAGAACTGTCCTGCTGGTTTTCCATTGGGAGGGCATCTTGCATTCAGACAGGTAGCATGTGAAGAGCCTAGCCAGTGTATTGATGAGTACTGAAGGCAGATTCTTCAGGTATTCAGGTCTGAGTTTGTCTGGGCTGGGTGCTATTTGCTTCTTTACCAAGAAAATGGCCTCTTGGATGGGAGAACGTTTGCAACAACATATCCATCCTACAGAATTTGGTATTTGGGCAGTGGACTTGGCTGGCAAAGAGACCCGAGTGGAAGTCATGGATAATCTTCTCCATTGTCTTTCTGGAAGATGTGATAGATCCACCAGGATGTCGGAGGGCAGTCATCTTGGTCTTATAGTTGGCAAAGGATATGTGAGCATTGCAAATGCTTTTCCTGACTTCTGCTGCATCGGCCAGTATTTCTGTTCTCTCTTTGAGGTCTTCCTTTATTGCTTCTCTTCACTGCTTGAAGACCTTATGGGGTGGTATAGATTGAACCTGGGTGGGCCGTGGTGCAAAGCAAGCACTCTGCCCAACTATATTATCACTCTGATCCCTGGATGTATTTCTTTAGCCTACTTAACTGGCAAAATAATGGTATTAATAACAAGAATAAAATTTAGAACCAGAGAGGTAACACTATAAATTGCATGTAACAAGGTTAATAACATCAAGCATGCTATGTTCTATGCCTAGATGCTTTTAGGAGGTATTTATTTACACATAATATACATAGGAGTCTACCTGTTTAGATTGATGCCTATTCTCTGCTATCACTATAGCAACATGCATTTCATAGAGCCATCAGAAAAGTGATTACTAGCACTGTTGTCTTTAGTTCATTTGTTTTGGGGGCATACTCAGCTGTCTTCAGGGCTGAGTGTCTTCGGCACTCAAGTGTCACTCCTGCAGGGCTATGTGGTACTGTAGGTTGGCAACGTGCAAGGTAAGCACTCGACTTGTTTTTTTTTTTGAAGTGATATATAATTATTTTTTTTTTAATTTTTTTATTCTTTATTATACCACCGTGAGACATACAATTACAAAGGTGCCATTGGTTCTTGGTAATACAGTATTCCAGCACCCATCCCTCCACCAGTACCCCATTTCCACCACCAATGTACTCCACCCCCTCCCACTCCCCCCCCAGGCTGCCTTAATAGCAGGTAGCCCTGCTTCCTCTCTTTCTCTCTATCTCTGCATCTCTCTCCCTCTTCTTTTACACATTGTGGCTAGCCCTGCAGATATTTATTTATTTATTTATTTATTCCACCTTTTCTCCTTTTTTTTTTTAATTGAAGGATGCTCATGTGGAGTCCTGGCTCCACAGGGTTCCAAGATGCACCCTCCACCCGAACCCATCTCCCATCACCAACGTCCTGTCTCCCTCCCCCTCCCGAATCCCAATCACCCGGCGGGCTCTATATGTCATCTCCTTCCTCTGTATATCTCCCTCTCAGCAAACCCTCCTGCTGTTCGCGGAATGCAGTGTACCAAAAAACATCATTGTTTCACCACCCTAGTGGCCAGCGCGGCATAAGCGGCCGCGCGACCTGGGCTCAAACCGGCTTTGCTGGTCCTCTGGTCGTGGGACATTTTCCCAGCGTCTGGACAATGAAAATGGTGGCTAGCGTGGTGGACGAATCCCATCCGGCTGCTTCCGGGACCCTCCGGAGGCGACGGGCCCACTCCCAAAGCCCATCTGCCCTCCTCGGGGTTCCATAGTCAGCTGAGGCCCGGTGCGAGCCAGGCTCCCGCCTCCCGAGCCGTCTGCAAGACTCTGGATGCCGGCCCGTCAGCGGCTCCTGGGCGGGGAAACCGGGCTAGTCACGATGGAGGGGAAGGGGTGACCGCGCCTCCGTCTGATGACTTCCCAGCACTCGACTTGTTATGCCATCTTTCTGCCCTGCTTTACTTATTTCTCTTTTGTGTCTATAGACAGGACAAATTCCTAAAAGAGATTCACTGGACACCTGTAATAAAGCACAGGAATTCTTTCATGTGCTTTACAAAGGGTTTCTGTCTCTGTTTCTAGTCAGTAGAATTTGTTCCAGATGTTTTTAATAATATTTAGTAAAGACTACACTTCAAATATCTATCTGATTTGAGTAATATATTTTATATATATTTCATTTATACCAAATAGCAATCCTACCAATATGTAATTGATTTTAAGTAGTCCTTATGTAAGAATTGAGGTTCAAAGTTGTTTGTAAAACTTGACAGTCATTTAGCATTTGCAAGGCCATATCATGCAGGTATATTTGAACTGCGATTTCATTGTCTGAGAGAAGGAACTTTGAAGAAGTCATGGTAACGCTGACTTATCTATCATATATCTTTCTCTATTTCAATTTAAATTTTCGTGTAATTTCTTGTTTGTTATAATGGTTTTGTTGTGTGAAAAAATAAATGACTTCTCGTATTATGAACAGTAGGAGGATAAGGGATTTATTTGGATTAGCAGATGTGTAGCTGTAGTTTAGTCTTGATCATTCTGGGTGCCTTCCTAATGTTCTCATAAATATTACATGCTTTTTTTATTGCCTTCTAACATTTTTGTCTGTTTTGTGTTTTAGACCTTGGTGGCTTAGAATATTGCCTGTTTCTGAAAAATCACTACAGTAATAATACATTTCTATTTTATAACATTATGATCTGTTAGTAGCAAAAACATTTGTACAAATCAACACTTCAACTATATTCTTAGGCATAAAGTAAAGCAGTTCTGAGTTTTTGTGCCCTAAAATTGCAGTATTTGGAAGTAATCGAAACACTGGAAGTAGAAAATTTGGTGAAGTAAGAGGTAATTGTGGTTCTTAAATAAGGCTTATATTTGCTCTCAGGCAATCATCTAGAATCAAGTCAAGTGTTTTCTCTGACCTCTCTAGGATTAACTTTGTAATTGAACAGAGTGAAAAAGATAGATTCATTCTGAAATTTACTTACCAAATAAAATGAACAACTTTGATTTGTTTAATTTTATTACATTTTATTTTTAATTAATTGTATTTAATCTTGTTGAAGTTATTTCAACTCAGAAAGATCTGAGAAATTGACTTAGATTCCAAAGATCTATTATTTTATTTTATTTATTTATTTAAAATTTTTGTTGCTGTACCACTCTGTAATATACAATTAAAAAGATGTTTATGGTTGGGTTTCAGTCATACATTTTCAAGCACCTATCCCTCCACCAGTGCCCTCCAGACATTTCCACAACCGATGTCTCCAAATTGGAGATTTGTGATATGTAAGTCCTATGTTAATAAATAATTCTTTGGCATATTTTGAAAAAAAAATCCCTCCTCCATCCCCCAGCCTGCCTCTATAGCAGGCACTATTCTTCTTTTTTCTCCTCTCTCTCTCTCTTTCACTCTCTCTCTTTCTCTTACACATTGTGGTTTTCCTACAGACATTTAGAGATTATCATGTATATTCAATGTTTAGTTCTAGTGTGGTGTTAACATTTCCCACAATTAATAGAGCACTAGTATATATTTGTATCCCACTAATGAATGCAGTCATTCTATATCTGTCCTTTATCTTCTGACTAATTTCACTCAGCATGATAATCTCCATGTCCATCCATTTGCATGTAAATTTCATGACTTCGGTCTTTTCTGACAGCTGCATAGTATTCCATTGTGTAGATGTACCACCGTGTCTTTATCCAGTTGTCTGTTCTTGGACATTCAGTTTGTTTCCAAATTCTGGCTATTGTGAATAGTGCTGCAATGAACATCAAAGTGCAGATAGTGTTTCTGCTGTGTGTTTTTGGATCTCCAAGGTATATTCCCAGGAGTGGTATTGCTGGGTCAAATGGGAGTTCAATATCTAGTTTTTAGAGGCATGTCCATATTGTTTTCAAAAAGGGCTGGGCCAGTCGGCACTCCCACCAACAGTGGAGGAGAGTCCCGTTTTCCCCACATCCATGCCAGCACTGGTTGTTCTTGCTCTTTTGGATGTGCGCCCGTCTCTATGATGTGAGATGATACCTCATTGTTGTTTGATTTGCATCTCCCTGATGATTAATGATGAAGAGCACTTTTCATATGCCTTTTGGCCATTCAAATTTCTTCTCTTTGGAAGTTACTGTTCATGAATTCTCCCCATATTTTGATGGCACTTACTGTTTTCTTCTTGTAAAGTTCTATCAGTGCCTGATATATCCTAGATATGAACCCCTTAGCAGATGGGTATTGAGTGAATATTCTTTCCCAGTCCATGCGCTGTCTCTGTATCTTGGTCTCTGTCTTTTGAGATGCAGATTTTTAGTTTTACATAATCCCATTTGTTTATTTTTTTCTTCCATTTGTTTTTTTCAGTGGTGTTTCATCTTTGAAGATGCCTTTAGATTCAGTGTCATAAAGTGTTTTTCCTATGTTTTCTTCTATATTCCTTATAGATTCATGTCTGATGTTGAGATCCTTAATCCATTTTGATCTGACCTTTGTGCATGGTGTTAGAAGAAGGTCTAAGTTCATTTTTTACATGTAGCTGCCCAGTTTTCCCAGCACCACCTGTTGAAAAGGCTTTCTTTTTCTCCATGTAATAATTTTTCTCCTTTACCAAAGATTAAATGATCATATATCAGAGAATGTGTGTCCAGATATTCAGTTCTATTACATAGGTGTATAGGTCTGTGTCTATATCAATACCATGCCATTTTAATTGCTACTGCTTTGTAGAAGAGTTTGAAGTTGGGAAAAATGATACCTCCCATCTTCCTTTTCCCCAAGGTTGCTTTAGCTATTGTGGGGGGGTTATTATTGCATACAAATTTCAGGAGTGTTTGATCAATTTCGGGTATCCTTATAGGTACTGCATTGAATCTGTTATAGCTCTAGGGAGCATTACCATTTTGATGATGTTAATTCTCCCAATCCATGAGCAGGGAATTTATCTCTATTTCCCCTGGTCCTATTTTATTTCTTTTTTTTCCTTCCTATTTTATTTCTTGAAGCAACGTTGTGTAGTTTTCCTTGTACAGATCCTTTATATTCTTAGTCAAAATGATTCCTAGGAATTTGATTTTCTGTGGCACAATTGTAAATGGGACTGTTTCTATAATATCCCTTTCTTCTCTTTCATTATTTGCATATTGGAAGACATTGACTTTTGTGTATTGATTTTGTATCCTACCACTCTACTATAGGAATGTACTGTTTTTAGGAGCTTTTTGGTATCTACCTATCTATCTAGGTATCCTAATCTATCTTGGTATCTTGGTATCAAGGTATCTTGGTATCCTAATCTATCTAGATTAGGATTCTCTAGGTATAATATTATGTCATCTGCAAATACTGACAGCTTGACTTCTTCCTTTCCTCTCTGGGTCCCTTTGATACCCTTTTCTCCCTGATTGCTATGCCAAGTACTTCCAGTACTATATTGAATAAACATGGTGAGAGTGGGCAACCTTGTCTTGTATCTGATCTTAGGGGGAAGGCTTTTAGTTTTCTGCAATGAGAATGATGCTCGCTGTAGTCAAAGATGACTTTGACTATATTGAGGAAAGTTTCATTAATTCCCATTTTATGGAGAGTTTTTATCAATAATGGCTGTTGGATCTTGTCAAATGCTTTCTCTGCATCTATTGATATGGTCATATGGTTTTTATTTTTTCTCTTATGGTTTTTATTTTTTCTATATATATATATATATTGTTTGAGGCTCTTCGTGACCTCCCTGGGGTCTGGGAGGTTCTGCCAGTGCAGGGTATGATCATGCACCTGAGATTGAGCATGGCAGGTGATTGGAGAGCAGCGGCTGGGAGGAGGGAGGCGGCAGGCATCCCCATGTTAGTTCAGTAAGCTCCGGGCTCTTGGCTCCTTTGTGACATTCCCCAGATTTATTATTTTAATGACTGGCATATGAATATGTAATTTTGTAGTTTTTATTTTTTTTATTTTTATTTTTTTTGCTTTTTTTGGGGTCACACCCGGCAATGCTCAGGGTTACTCCTGGCTCTGCACTCAGGAATCACTCCTGGCGGTGCTAGGGGGACTATATGGGATGCCAGGGATCAAACCTGGGCCGGCACAGACCGTCTGCATGCAAGGCAAACGCCCTACCTGCTGGGCTATCGCTCCGGCCCAATTTTGTAGTTTTTAGAGATAGCAGTTTGACCTACTAGCTGGAAATAGAATTAATGTTAATGTTTGGCTTGAGTTTTAGATTTTGTCTGGGAAAGAGGAATCTGGGAATGTGCCCCAAACAGACAGTTTTCTTCTCTCTTCTGTCTCTCTTTTCTCTTCTCCTCTCTTCTCCTTCTCTTCTCTCTCTTCTCTTTTCACTTCTCTCTCTTTTCCTCCCTTTCTCCTTTCTTCTTTTTTTTCTCTCTCTCTGACTCTCTTATCTCTTTTCTCACTTCTCTCTTCTCTCTTTTCTCTCCTCTCTCTGTCTGTTCTCTTGGGCATTATGGTTTGCAGTACTGATGCTGAAAGAGCATCATGTTGCAGTACTGATGCTGAAAGAGCATCATGTTTGGTTCCGACCCACTTTCAGCACTCATCTCCCATTCAGATCAATCACTCCCTGCCATCATTGTCATAGTGATCCATTTTCTATTCCAGCTGTCCTCTCCCCAGCACTTGAGGCAGGCTTCCAACCACGGACAAATCCTCCTGGCCCTTGTTTCTACTGCCCTTGGGTATTAATCGCATACTATGTTTTTTTTCACATCCCACAAATGAGAGATCATTTGTGCACATCCCACAAATGTGGGATCATAGAGTACAATCATTCTATATCTGTCCCTCTCCTTCTGACACATTTCTCTCAGCATGATGCTCGCCATTTCATCAATTTTTAAGCAAATTTTATGACTTCATTCTTCCTAACAGCTTCATAGTATTCTACTGTGTAGATGTAGCATAATTCCCTAACCAGATGTCTGTTCTAGAGTACTTGGATTATTTCCAAATTCTAGCTATTGTGAATAGTGCTGCAATGAACATACAAGTGCAAATAGCATTTCCGCTGTGTGTTTTTTGCACCCCAGTCTATATTCCCAGAAGTGGTATTGCTGGGTCATATATGGAAGCTCAATTTCTAGTTTTTTGAGGAATGCCAAATTATTTTTCTAAAATGCTGGACCACCTAGCATGCCTACCAACAATGAATGAGGAGTCCCTTTCTTCCTGTATCCATGCCAGCACCCGTTGTTCTTATTCTCTTGGATGTGTACAAGACTCAGTGGTGTGAGATGATATCTCATTGTTGTTTTGATTGCATCTTCTTAATGATTAGTGATGTAGAGCACCTTTTCACTTTGGTCATTTATGTTTCTTCTTTGAGGAAGTTTCTGTTCATTTTTCTCATTTTTTTGTTTTTGATCCAAAAACCCAGCAGTGTTCTGAGGCTACACCTTACTGTGGGCATGACTCACTCATGTTAGTGCTTTGGGACCTGGGACCAAACTCCAACCATTCATGTGCAAAGCACGCGCTCAGCCTGTTGAACTATCACTTTGGTCCACAAAATGGAAATTTTAATTCAAATAATAAAGTTGGTTTGTTGACTTAAATGTTACATAATATTAACTATGTTAAATAAAAAGGAACAGCAGAAAATAAAATGCAGCAAAAAATAAAAGTAACCAGTTTGACTACTTCAATTTCTGACTGTTATATCACAACATGTGATATTATTGGTAGAATTACGTGATTAGCTTGCACATTTGTTAAGTATTCAATGATATAAAACATATATACATGAGTCCCTTCTATGTACCATATAATTGTATAAACTGGAAATAATATTTCCAGTATTCCAGTATTCCACCTCCACCTCAAACCCCAGAAGAGAGAGACACACGCCAGACCCACAGCTCCGTTGGCAACCCGGGAGAGAGAGATACAAAACCAACCACTTCAGACTCACAGCTGCGCCACTTGGCCCCATGTGGAAGCAACCCATGGAGCTCGGTGGCGTAAAGCTGGCCGAGTCCAACATAGCTCCAAGGGTTTGCTCATACGCGCGGGGAGGGGCCATGCCAGCCAGACTTGGAGTGGGAATTTGGGCCCCTTTTCCCATTCCTCCACCTCCAACCCGGGAAGAGAGATACGCTAGACCTACGACTCCAACAGTGCGCAGCCGCGACTGTCTTAGATAGTATTGGATGTTAGGATCAGGTCCTTCCCAGAATCTTTCACTTTTTATACAGTTCTAGCCAGGTTCTAGTAGTGGCCTGTAATCCCAGTGAGCCTAGCAAGAAGCCAGAGGAACCCCCACACCAGTAGGTCAGTCATTTTCAATATCAGGACTCCACAGCTCCTTAGACCTTCACACAAGAGAAAAACCTGATCTTTCCCCATTGAGTTTCATCAGTAAATGCTCAAGATGAGAGCCTTCTACTGAGAGTATACCACCTACACAGCAGAGCCTGGAAAGCTATCTGTGTTTTATTTGATATGCCAAAAACCAGTGGACCTCAATTCCATGTCCTGAAGGAGTGGTTTGAGGCTCTCCTGTTCCTGGAGCAAAAAGATGCCCTTGGGCTACACTTTCTTGTAACAGGACATATAGAGATGTTACTGGTGCCTGCTGGAGCAAATCGATGAACAACAGGAAGACAGTGACAAGTGATATTTATGATAAATTTTATAATGAGTTATAAATGTTAGTTTATCATTGATAAGATCAATAATACAGTGAAACCTCTCTCCATATATCATATTTAATCATATCATCTTACTCCATCAACAAATACTACTATAAGGATATACACTTGTTTATAAATCTAACAGGTAAATTAGAAGGACTAATTATAATAATGAAAATATTTTGTTTTTAAAATATAAAAGTGTAGAAAACCTTTTAATCTTCATGGTCTGTTATCGCTTAGATCTTTAACATCTATCCCTCTTGACTTTTTTTAATTGTCAGTTGAGAGGAAAGTGAACCAAGATAGAGAAAGTAGTTACCTCATTCTTAGTCAGTTTACCATGGTGTTACCAGTGGGGTTGTATGCCTGATAAGGTCAGGACTAACATGGACACAAAGATCCAACTAATCTCACCGAGAGGCAGTCTGCCAAGCTGCGCTGGAGACCATCTTTTATCTGAATGGCCTGGGAGTTTATCCCCTGCCACCTGGATTTTTGGGAAGCTGTGAGGCTATGTGCCTAGGACGAAAATGAAAATTAATTCCAGCCTCCACTCAGGGTACAGATCTTCTGTCTTTCATTGAAAGAAAGAGTTTTCGGAAGTCAAACAATAAAGCCAAAGTATTATATTAAGGGATGATTCAAGTTAAAGGAGGAATACAGACTTCTCCAGACGGGGAGAGCGAGCAAAAAACACTACCCCATTTTTTTGAGTGTGGAAAGAGGAGATTCTATGCTCAAAAGAGATGTAGCCTTCTCCAAAACTGAGGGCTCTAGGTTGCTTTGGGGAAGTGATTAAATAACGTCTTTCCCAAGCTGCCCCAGCTTTGGCTTTCTGCAAATCAAAGTCTTGCCTGTATGTTAGTCAAGAAAAGGGTCTTTGAGCTTTATGGTCTCCTCATTCAATCTGCCTTATCAGGGCATTTGTTAATTATCTCTGGGGGGGGTCTGACTTTTTGTCTTGAGTTGACTGAACTGAAGTTCGGATGGCTCCCTTTCAGGTCATTTCTTCTCTCCAGAGATGGCTTGGTTTTATGACTTCCCGTAATTCACTGCCAAGGAATCTCTGCCTAGCTCATTATCACTTTATTTATATCTTACACTCTCCCCTTACTTCCTTGCTTTGCCTGTTTCTTGAAAAAGTAATGGAATTGTTTTTTTCTGTTTTCTCATCTCCTACTCACTTATTTTCTTTTTTCTTATACCATTACATCAGCATGTCAGTTCTTAACATGGAAGTCTCTAGTTGCTGATTAAAATAGAAATTTGTTATTTAAATATAAAGAGAGAGGGAAGGGGAGAATAGATGAGAGACAAGGTGGGGGTTAAGGGAACTCGGGAACATCAATGATGGTGTTGGAGAACGATAGAGATAAAAAGCCAAATCACAGACTCAACACACTGAAATCATTAGATGCAAGCGTTATAACCAAACTTAAAAGTGCCTATCAAGAAGGCAAGCTAGGGCTGGGTGTGTGGGGGTGGTTAGGAGAAGGAACCTGGAAACACTAGTAGAGAGAAGTTGATGTTACTAGTGAAATACTGTATGATAAAAAAACAACTATGAATGGTTTTGTAATTTATGGTGCTTTAATAAAATAAAAATTGGGGGAAAGGAATAATAAAACTTCACCTCTATAGATTACTCTCTCTTGTTCTGATATTAGAGTTCATTCATTTATTGACTGTATATTGATGTTGTATCATTATTGTACTATCTGTTGGAGCACTAATTATGGATAAGTGCTGCCCTCATGAAAATTACCTTCTATTGGAATGAAGAAGAAAATAACACTTACATTTGAATAAGATAATTTCAGATGATGACAAATGAAAATACTACAGTGTAGGGAGCCAGATAGACTGTGGAGTCTATCTCTAGATGCTGGGCAAGGTGCACTATTTATAAGGTGATTAGAAACAGAAACTTTGCATTCAAATACAAGGAAGAGCCTTCAGGGCAGAGTGAGCAGTTATTTTAAGGTCTGGAATGAGCTTGGCTCAAGGGACAAAGTGAAGGTCAGTATGACTGGAGGGCAGAGAAGGAAGGGACCATTGTTCTTAGGGGAAGACAAGGAGGAGATTGTATTAAGCATAATTCACTTTAGTCAAAATTTAGATTTTACTTTCATTTCATTAGTAAATATATTCTGGTATTTTAAGCAAGGTATAGTGTGTGATATGATCTGATTTACATTTTATTAAGATCTTTCTAATACATACTGGTAGAAAGAGACTTGTCTTATCAATGTAAACATCCTAACTCGTGTACAGTCCCCTACTTGATTTGACTATTCAAGTACATATCAATATAATTATTTAACACGAGGTCATTCTGAATATTGTTATGACCTTATTCCCACAAGATATCTATGCTCTTGTTCCCACAATCCTCCTTTCCATTCTACCTTCTCTCCTTTCTATTTTTGTTTTAACTTTTTAATTTACTCTCCTTAGTCTCCTTTCTGTTGCTGTTATTGTTTCTATGACTGGGTTTGCAGACACACTTCATTGTGTTATTCACTCCATTTAGTTACAGTGCTTGTTGGGTGTTTGCATCAGTTTGTGTTTCAACATTCAAACATGGTGCTTACCAAGGCTTGCACACAGTTGTGTTTGCCAAGGTTCATACATCTTGTGAAGCTCACATACATTCTGGTTTTACTTTTCTGAGGCTGACTGTGATCATTCATTGGTTTAGTTGTGGTGCTCACTGGGGTTCACACCACTTTGCTATGGTCCATGCACACGTCTGACTACAGTGTTCCAGAAATCTGTGGTGCTGGAAATCAAATATCAGTGCTTCCACCTTCAGAGAATAGAATTGATGGTATTGCTTTTAGCACATCCGGCAGTACAGAGGATTGAACGTTATTGGCTTTATCCGTAAGGGAGTTCTAAGCTGTTGAGTTATTCTGCCTGACCCCTCCCCTTAGCTCCATTATATCTACGTTCTTTTTTGGGGGGCAGGGAATTATTGTTCTAGAGCATAAGTCTTTATTACAATTGCTTACTTACAATGATGTATTTTTAACATCTGTGGAGAGGAAAAGGCATTAAAAATCCCGCTCCTCCCAGTCTAAATCTCAGTGAAAGTAACTGAAACATTTCATAGAAAAGAGAAGTGGAAGAAAGTCTGGAGAATTGTTAGTTCTCTACTTAGACAACCTCTCACTTCAACACCCTTCACTGCCAAGGCTGCCATTTCTCAATTATCCTGTTTCCCTTGTGCTCCCTGTAAGCTGTTGCTGCTCAGGGAGCAATTTCAAGGTTTCATCCTCTGTGTGTATTTATCTTTCACTTTCCACTTGCTTCTTCCTGAGCTTTCGCTGTTATAAAATTCACCTAAGTTTTGCTGTTTTTCAGATTGGAATGTGAGCATTCTAAAAGTGTGCTTGTCTCTTGGCTGTGATGGAAAATTTTAAAATGCATCCTGGTGGTGAGTGCACAGAAAGAAAAGTTGGTGCCCCTGGCTCTGTGCCCTTATTCAAGGTCAAAAGGAAAGGAACTGGTCAACGTTTTGTCCTTTGGATTTTCTTCATTGGCCTTATCCTTTTTTATAGGAAATTCTTCACCACACCATTATGTTTCAGCTTGCTCAAATTGCACTGTTTTTAATTTTTTAACTTTATTTAAACACCGACTTACAGAGTTGTTCACAATACAGTTGTTTCAGGTATTGAATATTCCAGCACCAGTCCCACCATGAATATGCCCTTTCCTGCTGTTGTTTTCACAAATTTCATTGTTTTTAAAATCAATTAGAATAAAGTGTTTCAGATAGAATTTCCCTCTTTCCACTTATCAGTTTTTTTTAGTTTGACCCTTCTTGTATTCCCCTCTTCCATTCCTTTTTTGTTCAGTTTTTTGTTGTTGTTCTTGTTGTTTGTTTGGGGCCACACCCAGCAGTGCTCAGGGGTTACTCCTAAGCTCTGCTCTCAGGGATCACTTCTGGTGGGGCTCCAGAGATCATATGGGGATGTCAGTGATTGAACCCTGAGTTGGTAGCTCCATGCAAGGCAAGCGCCCTACCTGCTGTACTGTTGCTCTGTGCTCTGGCCCTTTTTTCTTTTCTTCTTTTGCTCATCCTTTCCAATCTCATCCCAAAAGAAAGAACACATTTTCTTCCTCTTCACGTTGACAATGGCACCATATATTTGTTCCTAAGCACACTCAACTTTCAACAAATATCCATTTATCAATTATTAAGCTGAACTTTGGACCACGCACATTTATATTTATCACTTGATCACTTGATTACTTGAATCCCGTTATTCATCAATTTGCTTGAGCAGGTGCCAGTAACATTTCCATTCGACCCTATTACGTGCCAGTGTAGCCCAATGGCATCTGGTTGCTTCAGGAATATAAAGAGCCTCAAACTGTTCGTTCAGGGTCTTGATGAAGAAGTCTGACCATCTCTTAGTTGGGCGGCCACGTGATCTTTTGACATTCCATGGGATCCAGTCAGTAATGGCTCTAGTCCAGCGGTTGTTTATAAATGTACATATCTTTGGACACAGTCTCTATCTTTAAGGATGTTTTGGGTGAGACATAGAGATAAATTTTGGAAAATATAGTGTGGCAAAATATAGTGTGGCTGGTGTTCATAAAGAAGGAACTCAAAATCATCTTGAGCAAATTAGAGAGGAGGAATCCTAACCTCCCTCTTGATAAATGGTTTGAAGTTACCATTTGGAGAACAGGACAGGCTGGGTGGTGGGTAGATGGTTGTTATGTTTCTGGTGACAGATAAATAAGAGGAGTCCATTAGAAAATTTTACAGGGTTAAATTACAGAATATGGGGTTAATGGGAAGAGAATGAGGGATGTGGAGTAGCATAAGATAAGAATAGAGATAAGACAAAGCTTTTGTTTCTAATAACAATAGTTAATTTAAACACTCTGCTAAGGATTAGCATCCATTTTGTTCTGAACTTGGAGGGAAGTATAAAGGTGTTACTCCTAAGAATGATGTTTCTATTGTATTTGGTTGTGGCATAGTAAATGCATCACAGTTAGTCAGTGGTATTTATCAAACACTTGTGAAGTACTAAGTGTTGCAGACATAGTCATGAAAAGTGCTGAATTGCGGTGAATGGGATTACTAGAAGGAAGAAATCCAGCTAGGGGTCCATGTCCTGGGAGTTTTATTGGTCTGAACTGCAGCTCTACAGTAGACAAATAAAAGATATCTGGAAGTCATACTGACAGAATGCAGTGATTGAATGGATGGATTTGTGAAAGCGGTATCAGGTGAAGGCAAGGGTCTTTACAGAACTGCAAGTGCTATTCTCCTTCCTTCCTGAGCTTGACAGCCCAGCGACGTGATGGGTGTTTCCGTTTCCATATGTCTAGTTATCAGTTTGACCGGCTGTCATTTCTGTCATCCCATTTGGCGAGGCACAGTGGCACGGAAAATACAATGGGTCACTGCCCTTGCAGCAGAGGCCATTGGCTACGGGAAAGCTATTATCAAAAATTATGCTAAGCAGCTCTTCTTGTCAGATGAGTTTTGCTAAACTGCTCATTCTGTCATAAGACGTGTGCCACAGGAAGGCTGCACGATAGGCTATAGAAGGGGTGGTAGGGTGATTGGTAAAACTGAAGAAAAAATAGAATTTCATAACAAAACTAGCAGTAGCAGGGTCAAGAAGAAGCAACAGCAGTGCAATGGAAGATTTTAAAAGGGCGCTTGGTTTACTCAGAGGGAATACTAAGCCAGATTACTTCCTAAATGACTTCCGGAGGATATTAGCATTCTGTTTATCTCTTTGAAGAAATGTTCTGGAAAATGCTGTACACTAAATATGCCTTTTAAAAACCAATCTGCCTATATTTGTTTAACCTGAATTTCTATATATACATTTGCTCTCTTTTTCTCTCTGTCTCTTTCTCTTAACACTGCTCTTAACATTCTGTGGTACATCCTGTGCCTCAGCTGTAAAATCGAGGTAATTTTTGTCTGTACATTCAATAATCAGAGTAGACGTTAACTTTTGTTATTTTCTCTGCATAATGCTAAACTGTTTACACAGACCATGATATGTCATTTTCATACCAACAATATTATGAGATCGTTATTGTGCTCACTTTGCTGACAACAAAATTGTTCTAAGTTATTAAGTAATTTGTCCTGGCCACTTAGCTAGTAGTCAGGAAGCCAGCTTTTAAACCAATCTAATCTAAAGGTGAAATATCTATCGATTCATACATTATCATTTTTTCTCCCCAATTCCCCTTCTTCATTGTTTTTAAAACAACTGAGACTGAGTAACATTAGGATGTGGGTCTTACACATTTGATTATATTGTTTACTGAAAGTCACACATCTGGCTGTTTTGCTTCCCATTCCCTTGGTGCTCACAGGATATTCTCTTTAGTTATCATGTGCTTGTGCGCTGAGGTGTGGTACCGGCAGGGGTCGCAATTTCTGACCAAAATGCTGGCATGTACATTTGTTATGTTACTCATAGAGATTGCACACCTTAGTGTTCACACATACCTGGCTATGTTCTGGAGATTGTACACTCTGTTGTGGAGCTGGGGTTTACAGGAATATGCTTGGTAAATGTGGGTGACACTGCAATCCACGTCATGGTCTCATGTCTACAAGCCAAATGCTTGTTGTCTCTGAGACATCACTAAGCCCCAGTTTGACAAGACTAAGTACACAGAGGACGGCTCAGTTGCTGGTGTTTCTTTACTTATCTTAACAAAATACTTTCAATCACCTCATGAATATACTGAGTTCTCATTCAGTGAAGAACCAAACAAAACATCTAAGTGACTGACTATATCTTGTTTTTGTTGAATACTTATATTTGCTAACAGGCTTTTCACATGCATTAGTCTTTCTTACAGAAGAAACTAAAGTAGAAGACCCAGAAACTAGCATCAAATCACACAATTGAAAGTTGTAGAACCTAGACTCAAATAAGGAAATATGACTTGGAATTACACTCATTCTTGATAATTTATAATGCAGCCTCAACATCTGAATTAGTGCTTACCAGTTCCTCATTCCAGGACATATTATATACCTATATCAAAATACTTATTGTTTTCACATGCAGACTGGTGTGAGACAAATGAGGGTGCATGGAGGGAAGTGGGAAATGTGCCAGGATTGGTGTTGAAACATAGTTTGCCCTGAAACCCAACATGAATAACTTAATAACTCTTGGAGATTAAATTAAAAAATACGTAAATGCATATGGAAGATATTTTATACCAGTTTTATTTACCCTTCAGCAATGTAATAGTTAAGTAAAGATTTTAAATTTGAACAATTCTGGGTTTGACTTTCTATTCTGTCATAAAAATGTGACTTCAGGCAATTGTTTAAATTATATCTACAAATAAACATAGATATTGCAACTTTCCATATTTATTCTGAAGAACAATTAAAATACTGTCTCAGAGTGTTTCAAAATGCTGAACTTTTTGTTATATGTAGCCATTATTTCAGAACATTGCTTTGTGTTTCTGAGTTTTGTGAGCTTGAATTGAAAATGTTAACTTGGTATTTTTCATTTTGTTTTTTCACTTTTTTTCTACTTCTGATAAAATACAACAGAGCAGATTTCAACAATATTAAAACATTGAAGTCTTCAGTAGTAATGCTGTACAATAAAGGGAACTATTGTACTAGGTGATTTGAAAAACATTAAGAATAATAGATTTGGAAGCAAATTTATTCTTCATCTGAAGTCATCTAGCACATTATATCTAAACTGTTTACCTGATAATTTGACTTGGCAACGAAGAGGGAAATTTCAATAAAAAATAAAATAAGTCATTTATTTAAAGATTATTCGGTTGTCCTTGGGTTGTGTGAATAATTTGAACCTGTATTTCTATAGAGAGAAAATGGCAATATTTTTCAATTGATTTAAGCTATTTTTTAAGTGAAGGGAGACTGGCTAATGCTGAGCCTCTCCTATATTGCACTGTATCTAGATATATTACTCAAAAAACTTATTATTTCTGCTCATCTTTTATACAGGGTGAACAGAATTTTAAATACAAATAATGCAATTTTTAGGAGTTAAATGTGTTAAAGTGGCATAGGAAACTTTAAACGTAATATAGTTATAATGAGAACACAGTCTTCACATTCTTATTCTTTATTATTTTTTCATTTTCAGGATGAGTAAGAGATACTTACAAAAAGCAACAAAAGGAAAACTAATTATAATAATATTTATTGTAACCTTGTGGGAAAAGTTGTACTCAGTGCAAACCATCATAAAGGTAAGCTTTTTTTTTTCTCTCTCCCTTTAACTGACACTATCGGTTCTATTTAGATTTGTTAGCCTGACTTGATAGTACTCTCCAAGCACTGCTGCAATCATGAGTGTTATCCTAAGTCTGTGATAGAGGAAGTATGACCATGTAAAGATTTTAAGGATTGCTGTTACTTTGAAAAATAGCATTTGACATTCCCCTGCCATTTCTATTTTTAAGTTAATGATGTTAGGATGTAGAGTTGACTTGAATTCCCAAGAATTCCAGATGGCAGTCATCTTCACCATGAAAACATCTTTAATGACATGTATCTTAATATTATTACCCAAGTAGATTTTATTTCAGGCTTTCTGTGGATCATTTCTTTATGCCAGAGGACTACTTTAACTGTGTTTTTTACTCTATTCCTACTATTAAATTCAGCAGACTCAATTCTGCCCTAGAAATCAAGTCAAGCCATTTGTTTTATATGTATGTGTAAAACTCTGCAGTTCAAAATCATGCACTTTTTCTTTGTTGTTCCTAAGCAGAAGACTCACCATAATGAATTGCTTTTCCCTAAATGAAATAATAAATAGAATTGTTTCTGATTTTCTCTACGATAATCAAATATTCATCTTCTGAAAAGTTAATGGAGATCTTTTAAAATGGTTTCATAATTTAATTTTTGATCCTCTGTAAAATCTAGACATTAGCAACTTTATAGTAAAGAGGAGTTAAGACTGCCCTGAATTCTCTATAACTTAATTATTTGTATGTGTTTTTAATTAGTATTACATGGAACATTAACACCAAGGAGAAGAAAAAGGTGGTGGGAGGGGTGATGCCCATAAGATTGTTTTTCTGCCCTGTACTTAAAAAAAATAAGAAAGACATCTTTTTGATAGTGGAAAGTTGTGGAGGTTTTCATATCGCATTATCATGTTTTAATACTTGTTTTGATGTGTGCATTAACTATATGTGTGTTATATGTGCATATATACACATAATACATAAGTATTAGATTTCTTTGCCATGAAACAGCTGTCAATCTAGCTTTAAATTCTGTTCAAAATTTTTGTTTTGGTGAGTGCAAGGCAAGCGATTCTATGCTGAGTTGCATTTCTGGCCACTAATGATTTTATTAGTCACGATCACGATCACGATCTTCCCGTTGATCATCTATTTGCTAGAGCGGGCACCAGTAATATCTCCATATGTCCTGTCTCATGCCAGTAGAGCCAGGGGGTATAGGCTTGCTACAGGAACATAAAGAGCCTCAAACCATTATATTAGGTCATTGGAATGACCTAAAATAAGTGTTACTGGAATTTGGCATATCATATACAACACGAGAAGCTTGCCAGGCTTGCCGAGCGGGAGGCAAACTCTTTTAAACACCTCCAAATAAAGCATTTATTGATGAACCGCAGGCCATAGCGGCCGCAGGAGTCGGGCTGTGATGGGCTGGTCAGATTTTATTAGTGTAAAATTAAAAAAGATCTTTAGAAGGGCATGGTTCTCCAGGCCTCTAAGTTAGCTACAGTGAAGTAAACCCCAAGATAAAGTACTTTTTATAGAGTCACAAATGACAGCAACCAGACCCCTTTGCCTTAATAAGAGAATGACACATCTTCTCTCCCCAACTTTCCTCAAGTCTATGAAAGATTTGAGAGAAATAGGGGATTTATAGCAGTGTGGTGTCATTCTCATGAAGCAAGGATTTACAATAGAGAAACTCTCTCATCTACAACGCAATTGAAGGGATGTTAGTAGAGTAAACAAACTCATGTCTGTTGCTGTGTATTGCGTACAAAATTCAGTTACTTTTAAGAGTGCGAATGTATTTAAGCTATTAAAAGCTTACACTCTTAAAATGTGCTTTTAGGAATGATTTTCCCTTATTCTATCTTCCTCCTTTCTCTTTCATTTATAATCAAATTACGAATGGCCATTTTGATTAAGCTATTTAACTCTTAAATAATAAGTATAATGTATATGTAAGTTTCTGAAGTTCATAAGATAAGCATCGATGTACTGATTTTAGATACTTAACATTTCCAACACCCTTGAAGCTAGCTAGTCTGCCACTGATCTGCCTTTCCTCCTTTTTTTTCTTTTTGGGTCACACCTGGCAATGCTCAGGGGTTACTCCTGGCTCTACACTCAGGAATTACTCCTGGCGGTGCTCGGGGGACCATATGGGATGCCGAGGATCCAACTTGGTCGGCCATGTGAGGCAAAGGCCCTGCTTGTTGGACTATCGCTCCAGTTCCCGTTCCTCCTTTCTGAACCTTAGCACTATTCTATTTCATCACTATAATATTTTCTTTCATTTACATTTTTTCCAAGCATTTATTATATACAAATGACATACTGCTGAATTTCTGTTGTTAAATTTATACAATATCATTATACTTTTTCTTAATTTGTTGCTTTGCCAAGTTTTATACTACTTTATTATAATTGATGAAAGATAGCTATATTCACTTTTTATGTTGTTCCAGATCATATAGTATGTGGTCACCAGTTTATTAATTCATCCTTTTACACAAAGACCGTTCTATGGTTTCTTGCTATTCTAAACAGTGCTTCTGTGATCAATCTTGCCCTCTCTCATGGTGCAAGTGTGCCTTGCTTCTCAGTTGCGCAGTCTAAGAAGCAGTATCAATGAGTTGAAGGGAATGCTTATATTCAATTTTGTTTTCTTCTTTGGGCCACAACTAAAAGTGCTTAGGGCTTGCTCCTGGCTGTTTGTTCAAGGATAACTCCTGGCAGAGCTCATGGAAGTGGGGATTGAGCCAAGTTTGGCTGTATGCAAGGTCAGGTGCCATCTCCCTGGACCCTGTATCTTCAGTCTTACCAGATAATGCCAAATAGCTTTTCAAAGTTTTAGAACAAATAAGTTGTATGATGTTTCCTACTATCTTTATAGTCTATGTTGTATCTCTCATTGCATCCCTGTTTGTCTGAATAGTGCCTACTAGACAGAGTTCACTGAATATGATTTTTTATTTTTCTGTTTCACCTAAGTTAGTCAACTTTATTAATTTCTGAAGGACCAAATCTTTACTTATGTTGATCCTCCCAGTTCTTTTTATAGTTCTAATATCTTTTATAAATTCTTTATTTGATGCTCTTTATTATTTACTTTATCACATTTTAGTCATATTAACATTCAAGTTATATGTGAGGCACTTGTGAGAAAGCGAAACCTGCTTGAATTTCTCATTGCTCTTAAAACGTTGTGTCCTAAGCAGACTTTTCATGAGAATCAGATTTGTGTGGTTCATTGCCTTATTCACAAGGATAATGAAATTCTCTTATCTTTTTTACATGAATAAATGAATGCATCTTGGATTAGTTTCTTGGAGCAACCTTGCAAGGTACCAGAAAGAGCGGTCACTCATTCCCTTGAGATACATTAGACTTATCAGGCTCTTAGAAAGATGTATTTTTATTCGAAAAGCTTAGAGTAAGATCCTTTCAGCCCATCTGAAAGGAGCAAAATATTTCTCTCTCACTCAGAATGAAAGGTGGATAGCTATTGCTCTCCTGTATATACATGGAAGGAAAACAATTGTTCCTGACTTGGTTTTTATTGAAAGGTAAATTAGAGAGAATACTAACTTGTCTTTTTGAAATGAAATAACTAGAAATATGTCTCTGATGTAGAGGTCTTTGTATGAATATTCAAGAGTGTTAAATAATTTAATTTATCAAGAAATGCGAAATAATTTTTCTCCAAGTTGACTTGCTATAACTATAGGAGGTATGATTCAAATTTAGTAAATCTTATCTTCTAAGTTACTTCTCTATATATTTTGTTTATAATTACTTATTGTATATAATATAGATTGTATATCTATAAGAAGGTATATTTATTTTCATTATACTATTTGGGTTTTAGTTGGCTTTATAGACAGATCCTTCAAGAGCTTTTTTGTTTTGTTTTGTTTTTTGGGGTTTTTTTTTTTTTTTTTGCTTTTTTGGGTCACACCGCAATGCCCAGGGGTTTCTCCTGGCTCTGCACTCAGGAATCACTCCTGGCGGTGCTCGGGAACCATATGGGATGCCGAGGATCGAACCCGGGCGGCATGGGCCTGCCGTGTGTAAGGCAAACGCCCTACCCACTGGGCTATCGTTCCGGCCCTTGAAGAGCTTTGGACAAAAATCAGGAAGTATCTCCTGAAATATTTATTCTATTGTGTTGTCTCTTAAACTTGGAATCTGATGGGCATATGCCAGTTTTCTCTATTGTTGATTTAATTTCTCTTTTTATTTCATATTTTCAACTATGTATTATGTGATATTTACTGAGGTCTCTATTTTCTTAGACCTAAACTCAATTTTATTCCTGGATTTTTAATTTTACTAAATGATGTTAAAATTTTTGAATTTTTTGGTTTTGCTACATTTTTGCTTGCTCATGTTTTCTCATTATATATACATGCCTACACATACATACACAAATCATATTGTATTTGATTTGATGGCATTTAACCTAATTTGTGTGTGTGTGTGTTCTTCTGGTGAATTTCACTCATGATACTTTATCTCAAGGTTTTGTGGTTTGTATAAATTTTGAAGTTTAATTTTTAATTAGAACTGTTTGTAAATTAATTGAAAGCCTGTATTGGGATGCTGATTTGCTTTACTGGCCATTTTTTTTTTTTTGGACAACTGGGGCTTTCAGAACCAGTGAGAACAACTAGGTAAAGTAGAAGATATGAATTACTAAGCACTAAAATAGAATCACAACTCAGAATAACCTTATATATTCTATGAAGGTCTAAAACATAAATTGTTCCATAAGGTTGGCTTCTTTTTTTTTTAAATTTTTTTATTTTATTACAAAGATATACAATTAAAAAGTTCATATTTGGGTTTTGGTCATACAGTGTTCCAGCACCCATCCGCCACCAGTGCCCATCTCCCAGCACCAACGTCCCCGGGTTCCCCCCCCCTCCCCCAGCCCTCCTCCATGGCAGGTTCTTTATTTCTTTCCTTTCTCTCTCTTTCTCTTTTCTTTCCCCCTCAGACTATGGATTACAGGTCATACATTAAGGGTTGTCATGTGTATCTTTTGCCTCTATTTAATGCTCCAGTTCTAGGTTGGCATTAGTACCTCGACAATTATTAGCTGCCTATTCACATATTCTGTCTTACCTGACCTCCTGACTCCCACCGTTGTAGTAATTTCCACCTTTGACAAGACCTCCTGATATATGTTTCACTTGACCTTGGATATTGGTAATCATATTACATATACATATATTTATGTTATGCAGATAAATGCAGTCATTCTGTATCTGTCTCTCTCCTTCTGTGTAATTTAGCTCAACATAATCTTCTCCATGTCCATCCATTTATAGGCAAATTTTTATAGCTTCATTTTTCCTAACAGCTGCATAGTATTCCATTGTGTAGATGTACCAAAGCTTCTTTATCCAGTCATCGATTTTGGGCACTCTGGTTGCTTCCAGATTCTGGCTATTGTGAGGTATTGCTGCTATGAACATAAAAGTAGGGATAATTGTTTCCGCTCGTATTTTTGGCTTCCCAGGGTAGATTCCCAGGAGTGGTATGGCTGGAGGTCAAATGGGAGTTCAATTTCTAGTCTTTGGAGGAGTATGTCCATTATTGTTTTCCAGAAAGGCTGTACCAGCCGGCATTCCCCACCAACAATAGATAAGTGTCCCCCTTTCCCCACATCCCACGCCAGCACTTGTTCTTTTAGCTTTAGCAGCTCTTAATGTGCCCAGTCTGTGAGTGTAAAGTGTTATCTCATTGTTGTTTTGATTTGCATCTCTCTCTGATGATTAGTGATGATGAGCATTTTTCATATTTTTTGGCCATTCAATTTCTTCCTTGCTGAAGTTTCTGTTCAAATTTCTTCTCCCCATTTTTGATA
Organism: Cryptotis parvus; assembly: GCA_021461705.1. Classification (NCBI taxonomy): domain Eukaryota; kingdom Metazoa; phylum Chordata; class Mammalia; order Eulipotyphla; family Soricidae; genus Cryptotis; species Cryptotis parvus. Next base: position 115 of record JAJIBD010025289.1, on the reverse strand, counting down.
GGAGTTGTTTGTTTTCTTCTTGTAAAGTTCTACAGTGCCTGATATATCCTGGATATTAACCCCTTATCAGATGGGTATTGGGTGAATATTCTTTCCCATTCTTTGGACTGCTTTT